>JAVJIF010012654.1:0-127693 GCA_038442645.1 Agave tequilana
CAACAACTTGAATAATGCCATGGAAACGTGGCTTTGGTCTCATTTACGTGGCCTGGGTGTGGTTAGGTGGCCACACCGGGAGGTGCAGGTCCCTGCTTCGTGATATACATTTATCCTTTGCTGATTTTTTAGATTTTGGTTTTGGATTTGACGAAACCGCCTTTAATTTTCGGCTTTAACCAATTGATTTGTGAAAATTTGTTTTAACCGCTTGTTCAACTGGTTTATCTTCTCTGATTTGCTCTATAATCTGCCCTGATCTTTGATTTAAATTAATTCTGAATTAAATTAGAATTTTGATAGGCTTTTGGGCTTGTTTCTCTTCCCTCTCCTTTAGTAAAGGTCTGCATATAAATTAGTCAACAAATAGGATTAAAAATAGAGTTTATTTTATAATAAATATGAGAATTTAATAATAAATATGCAGTATCAGTGACGGATCACACCCCCATACCTATCTTTTACTCGTCCTCAAGTAAAACAACAGAACTAAACTAAATATTATTAAACCAGTTTCGCATATCACGCGATTGTACTGAGCATGTGCATCAAGCCGTTAAACCTCTAGTTCTCCCTGGAGGACGAGTTTTGTCTCGTGAGGATTTTTAGTGGGATTATATCCACAAAGTCCATAAAGAAAGAGAAACAAAGTGTTTGTATTTTGAAAACACATTTTGAAAGAGAAAAATATTTGAAGTATTATTATAAGAATTAAGTAATCTATGAGTTATAGAAAAATCAAAATTTTCATTCTTAAGCTTAGTCTTTATTCAAAAACATGTTAGCAATCAAGGCAAAGAGTCAAATTGTATTTATCATCTATTCTATTTTACTTAAGTTATATGAACTTTTGATGACCGTGAAATTTTGACTCGGGATTCTTTAACTCTAACTCTTATGCCTTATTATTTTTTCTTTTATTTTTTTAATAATATATATATTTTGTGATATTATTCCTTAGTTCTATTAGGCATTCTAATCTGCCCATGTAACGAGCCTTTAATGGGTGACTCACAAACCAAATGGTCTTAGGGCATCAGGTGAGAAACACCCCAAGGACTTATGGACTTGAGCAAATAAGGCTACAAAACTAAGGATTTTATTATATGAACGCATTTAGGCGTGAATACTTATGCTTATGAGGCACAAATATCCAGCATAATCAGAGGATTTTTGATATATTATATATGAATATTTATATTTTATAAGACATAAGAATCTTTGTTTTGAATCCTAAGTGTTGTGTATAAAGCATGCATATTTCATCAAGGTGAAAATTAAGACTAAATTACTTTTTCAAATTTTCTTCCAAACCTTAGAAATCAAATAAATAACCTTATTTTGACCAAGTATAATAAATCCTAATTATGATTCTCCTATTCCTTAAAATTGACATAATTTCTTACAAAAAATATGTCAAAATATTGTTTCTATTTTCAAAAAGTTTTTAAAAGTCAAGAATTTTTTTTACTTTTTTAAAACAAAAGGAAAAACCTAAGTTATGTTAGAACCCTCCCCACACCTATCTCATGCATTATCCTCAATGTATGAAATAATGCATAGATGCATGAAAAGAAGAAAGGAAAGAAAAATTACCTCAAGGTGGTGGTTCCGGTGATGGTCTGATTGGGTCAGCGTTGCTACCCAATTAAGATAATGTGATGGTTCACAAAACCCACCTTTATTAACCTCTTTTCTATTTACATATTTAAAGTCTCCAATATGAATAGGATCATGAAAGATCCTATTATGAAACTTATTCTTTTTACATGACTTCATGAAACTTATTCTTTTTACATGACCAGTCTCAGAAAATTATCACGGAGTCATCATGGTCTATACCTATGTCCAACAAAAGAATGTGACTTGGTGGAATTGTTGACCTGGGCTTAAGAATGATAGGTTCAGGAACCAATACTAACTCGAAAAAATCAACTTTGGGTTCGAGAGTTAGTTTAGTTCAAGAGTTGAGTCCAAATCTAAGAATTGAAATTCACATTCTTTTTCCATCAATGGAATGTGACTATCCAAAATGGTGATTCAATTATAGGATCTATAGGTACAGGAATAAATGTTGACTCGGGAATTTGTCCAAATTGGGTAAAATATCAGTGTTAAAATAGATTTGAAGATTGGAACTGAATCACAAAGTTGGCATCAGGTTCACATTCATAATCAAGTTTAATCTCATTAAAATGAAAAATTGTCAATTCGTCAATGGGTTGATATTGGTCAAGTTCAAGTTTTTGTGGTGAAATTAAATTATGGTCAAAATCTTCAAGATACCATGATTCTTAGTTTTCATCAATATGGCTAGAAGTGTTGGGAATAGTTAGAGATTAGATAGGGAGAGTTTTCTTATTCTTACGCATATTTTCCAATCTACTAAGTTTACTTCTATCATATCGAGTGAATCACTTGGAATTGAATCATGGATTCCATTCTCCTTTCTAAGTCGGCATATTCTTCTTGAAAGAAAGAGTAAGGATCTGTGATTTGAAAATTTTGACAGGATTTTGAATCTTCTAAAATTTGAATTCGTTGCTCAAGTTCTTCTAAGGCTTCCATTCTCTTTTTCAGTCAATTGATTCTTCTAATGACTGTTCAGGAGAAGGAGCATATGAAGCTGGATGTTGGTAAGGTGATTGACAATATAACTCAGGGGAGTCGTATCCCCATTGTCTCTGTGAAGAGTAGTAATGATTATTTCAGTCTTGTTCATAGTATTTAGACTGGGACATGTATTGATTCGGATAAGACTAATCCGGTACACTAGATTGGTTAAAGTTATGATACGCCGGGTTGGTAATATCTGAAAAAGAGGTCAGGGTGTAATATAGATTACCATTAAAATGAAAAAATTGTTGTTATAAGCCATATCACACAAGAAATATCAAATAAACAAAGAAAAACAAACAAATAAACAAACAAAAAGAAAAAAATCTAACCTAAGTTAGGATAAACCTTAGACCTAGACAACTCCTAACTGGTTAGACTATCCACGGGGGGTATATTGCCGAATCTGACCATAAGTTATTCAGTAGGTAAGGGCAAGATTGGTGGGAGGTATCCGTGCTTAAAAGAAATGAGCCTAATTAAGCCAAAACAACAGCCTTCGGGGATTCGCCCCTCAATCCCCAACCTTAGACACTGATTTGGTAAGAGTCAAATCCTAATCAACTTTTCCCTTGGGTCAGTCTCCTATATGAGTTCGAGATTTCCCTAGGGCCAATATCTACTCAAATTTAGTTAGGCTTGGGTTAGTGAGCAAGGAGATTGTTTGTAGGATAAGGGAGGGTATTGACTTTCCCACCTTATCTTGTTTATAGGACAAGCGCTTAAATCAATTAGTGCAATGTATACATGACAAGCAACACTTAAGCAATGTAAACAATTCAAAAGTGTTCTATACTACATGCTATGCACATGTACCTTTGCTCCAGTACTCTTCAACAATAATATAAAATATAAACGAATTAGACACGTGCCTAAATGCAAAGTCTAAACCGTTATTAGCATTTAACAAACATCAATTTACTGTTGAGGTTAGAAAGTATGTACAATGAGTTAGTTAAGAAAATAAATAGCTGCAGAAATTTAGCTTTACAATTCAGCCAATCTGCAAATATACAGGTTAGTTGTTCACTCAGATTGCCGCGTGAATGTAGCAAATCTGAGGGCTTCTGGGCTCTGCTTTCTTGAGCAGAGTTCAGGGCCACTTATATGTCCAATACAGCAAAAATTTTCTTGATATCTATCACTGCACACCAAGAACAAAGAAGAAAGTTAACCAAAAATGTAAATTTAAAAAGAGAATTACTTACCGTCCCTTCCCGACAACGACGCCAAAATTTGATTGAGTTTGAATCTGCACACAAAAAATACAGAATTTCAGAACTTAATAATAAAATGTGCAAGTACTCAATACTACCGCTATAGCGAGTGACTATGCGGGTCGTGATCCATAAGGAGGGGATAGCGATGGATGCTTTTTTGCAAGTTCTTTAAATTACAAAGAATGGTTAAAGTTCTTCTTTTAGTTCTTGAAAGAAAAAGAAAATAAGTTATGTTAGATCGTGAAAGTGGTAGATAGAAAGAGATGATGATTTTGAAAAATAGAAAATTAAGTTAAAGAAAGAAATAAAAAGAGTGAATAAAAGAGTTGGGAGATTGTGATGATCTAAATTAAAGAATTAAAAGAAAGAAATTAAAAATTACTTACCTCTTCAGTGCTCATATACTTGAATCCGTCGTGACAACTTACCTAGTCTTTGAAGGTGATCAAGCATGGCGTGTAGGATCTTTCCCATTCCCGATCGACACTATGAATAAAAGGGCAAGCTAAACTAACAAAAGAATGGTTATTCATCACTATAGGCCATCAAGGGCACTTGCAATGGTGAAGCAGTCTCGAGGCTATCGGATTCACTTAGATTACAAACACATCAGGAAAAAGTAGACAAAAACAAGAGCAAAGATGAAAAAAACTTCAATTTGATTCAAATAACAATGAAAGAAAAGACTTACTTACGCCGGTGTCACCCTCAGTACAAACTTGCTTTCATTCCTCCGTAAAACTCATCTCTCCTCTCAGTTACATAAAGAAAAGTAAAAATTACATTAAAGAAAAATAAAACCTACACTAAAAGAATGAAAAACTGGCCTAAGAATCTATCTCTACTTAATCCTCCCCTATAGTCTTCAAAACCCTATTATTATAGGCAAAAATCAAACAGGAGAGAGCGTACGAAGATACGGGGAGCAAACGCTCCCCTAACCACTTCAACAATGCCGCCGAAAAGGGGCTTTGGCCGCATGTTCGTGGCCTTGGTGTGGCTAGGTGGCCACACCTGGGAGGTGCAGGTCCCTGGCTTCGTGATATGCGTTTATCTTTTGCTGGACTTTTAGATTTGGTCCTGGATTTGACGAAACCTCCTTTAATATTCAACTTAACCAATTGATTTGTGAAGATCTATTTTAACCACTTGTTTAACTGGTTTTATCTTCTCTGATTTGCCCTGATCTGCCCTAATCTTTGATTTGAATTAATTCTGAATTAAATCAGAATTTTGATGGGCTTTTGGGCTCGTTTCTCTTCCCTCTCCTTTAGTAAAAGCCCCCATATAACTTAGACAATAATAGGATTAAAATAGAGTCTATTATACAATAAATATGAAATATGACAATAAATACGCAGTATTAGCGACCGATCATTATCCGTCCCGAACAACGACGCCAAAATTTAATTGTTGGAAAGCGTTGCACAAAAAACGGGTAAAAAGTGAATGACCAGTTTGTAACTTCCTCGATTCTACCTAAGAGCACAGCGGATAAACAGGTCGTGTCCACAAGGAGGAAAAGCAATAGAAGCATTACGTGCAATTTTTCCATTCGTGTTAATGTCTCTTCTGTTTCAAGAATGAATAAAAGAAACAAGAAAGATTATAAAAAATGGTTTGAAATGATTGGATGCTGAAAAAGTGTTTTGTGAATTAGAGATGGAAAAATGTATGGCTAACTTTCTACCAAGTGTTCCCTTAACCTCTAACTTCTTGATAATATAGCCTCACGATGGATTGTGGGCAACGCAAACTTCTGCGCAATAACTTTTCATGTGGTAGATAGAATGAAAGTTCTTCGCATCACCTTGCTTCACACGACAAGACTTGAACATTGCCACATCAAGATCCATTTAAAGGCGAGCATGGAGGAAGAAGCAAGTGCACTAATAGTACCAACAAGGATAAATGGGGATTCCTCTAAATTTAAAGAAACAAGTAAAGTTAACACATTCTATAAATCATCAAAAAACTTGTTAGTTAAGCATGAGTATGAAAGTGAATCTACTTATTAGTAAGTTACATTTAGAACCCTCATCTTAAGATATCATGGCTCTTATTTGCATAAGGCTTATGTGATACTTATTGATTCATTCAGGTTGTCAATCAAGTTGCTAGAGATTAGTGGGTTAGTAGTTAGTTAGCCATACTATAAAAAAAGTTAGCTAGACATGATAGATGAAAATAAAATACAAAGAGAGTAAATATTCTACACTAGTTGCAAGTAAAAGCAAATAAAGAACACAAGAAAAAATATGGAAAAGGAAGAAGTATGCTTGTATTTTATTGTCACCTTCAAGATACAAGTTTACTCTCTCTCTCTCTCACTCCAACTTCAAATCTTATACAAAGAACAAAAAGAGAATACAAGAAGAACTAAAGAAAATCTTAGAACAAATTAGCCTAAAGTTCTCGACTCTAGATATCTCGTTCTGTGGAAAACAAGAGGGTTATTTATAGGTATAGGAGACATGGCACGAGGGGGGAGATGTGACCTGAAACTCTGGCACAGTAATGCCCGTACTGTCGCGTTTTCGCAGCCTAGGCCGCAGAATACGGCCTGTCTTGAGCCATTGTACCAGAGTCTATCCCTGCATTTGCCTACTTTAGGAGCTATAGGGTTGACATTTTCTGCTTCCGGCAACAGCAGATCAGGCTTCAAAGTGTTGGGCTCCTTCTTGGCTATAAAATTCTCAAATAAATGAGAGTTTGGGCTTCTTCTTCAGCTCAAGCCAATGACCTAAAAAAAAGAGAAGAACAATTAATCAACAGAATTTAATTAAAATAAATGTGAAAAATGTTATGTAAAATATGAAAATGTAAATACTAATCACCCACACTAATCACCCAGATTCTATACTATTGCAGTTGATCTGCAAGGATTCTGACAGATCCGAGGCAATCCTATGGCCAGATGGCCAGATTTTGGAAGAGGTTGTGTTGGATTTTCGTTTGCATATATTATCCACTTGATTTCTATATTTGAGCTCTGAATTAACGATATCCTCCTTGATCTTTAGCTAACTGAAATGGATTCATAAAATCTGAATTAACTGGTTCCATTTAGTGTTATCTCTTTGATTTTATTCTAATCTTTAGCTGAATATTTGGCCTAATCTTTGTAGTCTGAATTTCTATGGGCTTTCGGGCTCGTTTTCTCTTCCAACTCCTTTAGTAAAGGCCTCCATTAATTTAGACAAAATTCTATTAAAAAGCAGTGTTTATTATACCATAAATATGGGAATGCGATGATAAAAATGCATTAGCAGTAACCGATCACACCCTACACCTATCTTTTCTCATCCTCGAGCAAAACAAATAAAAAGTAGAACAGAGCTAACCTAGTCAAACTCACTTTCGTAGAAATCACGGCTTCACTTAGCATGTGCAACAAGCCGTTAAACCTCTAGGTTACCCATAGAGGACGAGTTTTATCTCATAAGGGTTTTCAGTGGATTGCACCCACAAAATCCATAAAGAAGAGAAACAAAGTGTTAGTATTTTAGAAAAACATTTTGAAAAAAAAGAGAGAAAATATTTCAAGTATATTTAAAAGAATTAAGCAATCTATAAGTTATGAGAAAGCCAACTTTCATTTCTAAACTTAGTCTCTATTCAAAAACTTATTATCAATCAAGATAAGGAGTCAAACTGTATATCTCACTTAATTTATTATTTTATCCCAAGTCCTATGACCTTACTGACCGTGAAATTTTGACTCGGGATTTTTTAACTTTGATCTTATGCGTTATTTTTATATTTTGGTGGTATTATCCCTTAATTCTATTAGGCTTTCTAATTTGCCCATGTAACAAGCCTTTAGTAGGTGACTCTCAAATCGGATGGTCTTAGGGCAACGGGTGAGAAAATGCCCCAAGGACGGAAACAAGACTACAAAACTAAGGATTTTATTTATTATATGGACCACTTTTAGGCATGAATATTTATACTTTATGAGGCACAAATATCCAGCTTAATCAAAGGATTTTTGATATTTATATTTTTCTTTTTCTTTTCTCTCTGTTTTTTTATAATGCATAAGAATCTTTTTTTTTGAACCCAAAGTGTGTAAGTGTATAAAGTATGCATCTTTGGTCAAGGCAAAAATCAAAACTAAATTATTTTTTCAAATTTTCTTTCTAACTCTAGAAATCAAACAAATAATCTTATATTAACCAAATATAAGAAATCCTAACTATGATTCTCTTGTTCCTTAAAATTAACTTAATTGTTAACAAAAAAATAGATCAAAATATTGTCTCTCTTTTCAAAAAGTTTATAAAAGCAAAGAAAATATTATATATATATTTTATTTTTTATCTTATAAAAAAGAAAAGCCTATGTTATGTTAGAACCCTCCCCCACACCTATCTCATGCATTGTCCTCAATGTACGAATGAATGCATAAATGAATGAAAAGAAGAAAGGGAAGAAAAGCGTTACCTTAAGGTAGTGGTCCCTCCGGTGATCAGATTGGCCCAATCATTGCTGTCTAATCAAGATAATGTGGTGGTTTACGGAACTCACGTTTATTGACTTCTTTTCTACTTGCATATTTCCAATCCCCAATATAAATAGGATCATGCAAGTTCCTATCATGAAAATTATCTCCTTCATATGACCAATCTTGAAAAATCATCACTAAGTCATTATGGTCTATACCTATGTCCAACAAAAGAATGTGACTTGGTGGAATGGTTGACTTGGGATCAGCAGTGATTAGTTTGGGAACCATTACTAACTCGGAAAAATCATGTATAGGTTCAAGAGTCAGTATTGGTTCAATAGTTGGGTCCAAATCAAAGAAATAAAATTCACATTCCTTTCTCATCAATGGAATGTGACTATCCAAAATTGATAATTCAATTTCCAAAGTTATGAGTACAAGAATAAATGTTGGCTCAAAAATTGGTCTAAATTGGATAAGGATACCGGAGCCAATATAGATTCGAACATGGGAACCAAATTAGAAGGTTGGGGATTAGGGTCACATCACGCTCAAGTTCAATCTCATTGAATGAAAAACTTGTCATTTTGTCTAAGGTTTGAAATTGGTCAAGTTCAAGTTTGTGTGATGAAATTGACCTTGGTTAAAGTCTCCAAGATACCATGATTCTTTATTCCTATCAATATGGCTAGAACAGTCGTGAATGGTCAAAAATATGTTAGGTAGAGTTTCTCCATTTCTATCTTTCACTATATTGATCAAATGACTCATTTGTGTTTCTAGCCTATTGACAGATTGGAAAATAAGATCATTTTTGGACTGAATTAGGTTTTTCATACTCCTATCAAAGTCCGTAGGTTCATCTTATTATTGTGGGACTTAAAAAAATAGAGTAAGGATCTTGGATTTGGAAGACTTATATAAATTGCGAGACCATCATTTTCAATTTTTATTCTTGGGACTCAATCATGTCTTCTATACTCTTAGTAAATTCAGATTTTTCTTCTTTAAGTTGATCATGACAAGAAAATTTTAAAGCTGAATGTTAGAATAGTGGTTGATAATATAACTCGAGGCAGTTCTATACCCATTGACTCTGTGAAGAGTAGTGATGATTGTTTCAGTCTTGTTCATAATATTGGGACTGGGGCATATATTGATTCGGATAAAACCAATCTGGCATATTTAGTTGGTTAAAATTATGATAAACCGGGTTGGTAATATCCAAGTCAAAAGAGGTCGACGTGAAATATGGATCACTATATGCATTGGAATAATTGTGATTATAATCCATATCACCAAGATATCAAAAATAAAAACTAAAACAAGCAAGCAAACAACAAACAAACAAAGAAAATTTTAGCCTAAGTTACTGTAGACCGTAGACCTATATGACTCCTAATTTGTTAGACTGTCCATGGGGGTAATTGCAGAATCTGAGCACAAGTTAATCGACCAAATCAGGGTAAGATTGGTGAGAGGTATCTGCGCCAAAAGCGACATGCCTAATTAAGCCAAACCACCAGCCTTTGAGATTTCGCCTCTGAATCCCTAACCTTTGGCACCGATTGGCAAGAGTCAATTCTAATCACTTTCCTCTTAGGTCAGTCTCCTATTGAGTCCGAGATGTCCCTAGGGCCAACGTCTACTCGGTTTTAGTTAGGCTTGAGTTATGAGTGAAGAGATTGTTTGTGGTCTAAGGGAGGGTAATAACTTCCCCACCTTATCTTGTTTACAAGACAAACCCTTAATTCAGTTTAGTGCAGTGTACAAGTATATAGCAAAGAAGTAACACTCAAGCAGTATTTCATATGAGAATGAACCTATATACTAAATGCTATGCACACATACCTTGGCTCCAGCACTCTTTAACAGCAAATAGAAAATGTAACAAAAAAGACACGTGTTAAATGCAAACTAAACTATTTTTAGCATTTAGAAACTCCAAGTTACTGTTGACTTAATTCAGTGTTCAGAGTGAGTTAAATTTGGAAACTAAGTACTGCAAAATACTAAAATTTTTAATTCAAGTAACCTGCAATCAAATAGAGTGAGTAGGTCACTCTGATTGCTACACCAATACGGCTTAGTTGACACTTTTGTACCCATAGCATGGCTTGAAACCAAGCAGATGACACTTACTTTTGCTTCTTTCAAAGATTTTAAGCTTTTTCAAATGGATGTTAAGAGTGCATTTTTGAATGGTTTCATGAAGAGGAAGTATATAATGAACAACCCCCGAGGCTTGTTGATCCTATACATCCGGATTTTATTTTCAAACTTGAAAAGGCTTTGTATGGTTTAAAGCAAGCTCCAAGAGCCTGGTATGAAAGACTTAAGCCATTTTCTTATTGAAATGGTTTTATTAAAGAAAAATTTAACACTATTATTTACAAAGCATGTAGATAATGATATCTTGATAGTACAAATGTATGTTGATAATATCATTTTTTGATCTACTAATGAAAAATTTTGTAAGGATTATGAATCATTTATGAAGAAAGAGTTTGCAAGCAATATGATGGGAAAGCTCAACTATTTCTTTGGATGCCAAATCAAACAAAGGAGTGATGGCATCTTCGTCAATGAAGCCAAGTAAAAAGAGACATGAAATTTCTGTTAGAAGATGTGATGAATAGAAAGACTCTCATGGCTACCGCAACCAAGCTTGACAAGGATGAACAAGATAAAAATGTTGACATTAAATTCTACCATAGCTTGATTGGTAGTTTGCTTTGATGGCTAGTAGGCCAGACATTATATTTAGTTTTTGTTTGTATGCTAGATTTCAATCTTGTCCTAAAGAGTCTCATTTGATTGTGGCGAAACACACTATTAGATATCTTAAGGTGACTATTGGAATGGGCTTCTGGTATTCGAAGACCTAATAATTCTCTACGATGAGTTATTCAGATAATGACTATGTTAGTTGTAGAGTGGCTAGGAAGAGCACTAGTGAAACTTTCTAACTTCTTGGAAATTGCCTCATTTCGTGATCATCCAAGAAACAAAATTTCGTAGCTCTCACAACTGCCGAGGTAGAGTATATTGCGGCGGGGCTCGTTATGCACGAGTCCTTTGGATGAAACATACTCTACTTGATTATGATTTGCATTATAATTATATTAAAGTATTTTTTGATAATATGAGTACTATTCATATAATCAAGAATGCAAATCAACGTAGTAAGATCAAGAACATAGAGATTTGATATCACTTTCTTAGAGATTATTATGAGAAAAGAGTATTAAAATTGATTATATTTCTATCGATTTCTAATTGGACGATATTTTTATAAAACTTCTAAATACAATAGTTTTTTCTTCATTTGTGGTGAATTAAATATTTTTATCATGGATACATGATGAGTTTTCTTAGTTTTATGAGCATACAAATCCCACTCAAACTAACAGCTATCGTTTTTTTTCAAAAAAACACCAAAAAACCTATATCTAATCCCTTTTTTAAAAAAGAAAAAAAGAGGAAGATGATGCTTATGTTGCTTCATTCTCTCCTCTTTCTCCGCCCCAATTTCCACTCTCTCAATCCAAGACTCATCCTAAGTTAATATCAGCACTTTTGGCAAATTGAGTTTTTGTTTTCAAAGGTATCATCTATATTTTCAATTGGTACCATCTAAACTTTCAATTGGTATTTGACTTTCAATATTGGTATCCCTTTTTGATATATGACAGAAAAGGAGAGAAGTTTTATGAGTTTTTTTTATTATTTGTTTGAAATTGATATTGCCTCTTATCAATTCTCATATTATATGCTTTGTTTCTTATAATTACTTAATATTCACTTATTGGGTTGTCTGTTTATTTTCATTGGTAACTTACTATTTATTGCATACTCATATTTTATTTGGTGGTTGGAGGCATGAAAGGAGGTTGGCCCATTTATGCAAAATGTTCAATATTTTATATTTATACCGATATGCATATGACTTTGCTTTTATTGCTATATCTTTTAGTCATGAATATTTTAAACATGAAAATAAGCTTAATTTGAGGGGAAGATTTCTAAACTCTTCTTTTCATTTATTTTAAATAACTCAAGCGTTTTGTCATCATCAAAAAGCGAAAGATTGTTGGCGCAAGGATACACTCCCTAGTTTTTACTTTGGTGTTCATAAACCATATGAAATTATAAGATACTAATCAAGCTCTAGTTTTTCTAACTTTTCAGGCATAAAGAGTTTGGAAGAACCTTATTCTTCCTCATAAGAAAGGTTGAGGAGATAAAGTTGATTCAAAGAAGGGATTCAAGTATAGATGATCAAAACATGGATTTTGGAGAAGCCCTCCTGGATGTAGACTTGAAGCTTCCGTAATCTCCTTTGTAATACCTTAGTATGTTTAGTTTTGCTGTTGAATTGATGTTCAAAGAAGATACACTCACATTTTTCAAAAACAAGTTTTGTTTTCAGTATTTTTGTTCTAACTCATTTTTCAAAAGAAAGATATTATTTCTAGTCGATATTTTCCATTGATTTTTTAAAAACCATCCTTATACAAGTTTTCTTGAAACCCCTATATGGCAAAAACATCTATATACTTATATAATTATTTCAAAAATTGGTTTTATTTCAAAATTGCTTTTTACGCTGACTTTTGGACTTGGTCGGTCGACCACCCGGTTGATCGCCAGTTGTGCATAGTGTTTTGTACACTGGCTCGGTCGACTGAGTAGTCGACCGAATGTGCATAAAATCACTTGATTCTTGTGCATGTACATCTGTCGATCGAGCGATCAGCCAATTTACATGTCAGGGTTTACTGGATTGTTCGACCAATCGCCCGGTCGACCGATCTTCTAGTTTGGTGATTTGTCTTTTAGCCCATCAGCTGACTGATTGGTCAACCGACTCTTTGTCAGGACTTTCTATTTGGATTGGCTGATCGCTCAGTCAATACATAGCCTATAACGGCTAGTTTTGACTAGCTGTCGGTCGATCGGTTCGTCTTTGACCGAGTGGGACTGCTACAGTAACAATTATAATTTTCAAAATTGGCAGATTTCTAGCTTCTTTACAAAGCTATATTTTTTTTCTTTCGGGCTATTCACATGTGATTAAGCCCTAGTCTCTCTTCTAAATGTGCTTATCTATTGCCTACACACACACACACGTATATATATACGTATTTATAGACGTATATATATACGTGTATATATATATACGCATATATATATATATATGTACGTGTGTGTATATATATATATATATATATATGTATGTATGTATGTATGTATGTATATATATATATATATTATATATATATATATTATACATATATATATACGTATATATATGTATATATATGTACGTATATATATATATGTATATATGTATCTCTATAAATATACAGGTATATATGTGTGTGTGTGTGTGTGTATGTGTGTGTGTGTGTGTATATATATATGGATCATTTGAGAGTAATACATAATAGCTTTTTTTTTACAAGTTTTTTTGAAAAAAAAAATCAGTTTTTGAGATCTAGCCTACAAGATAAATCAAGTTTTGATTCTCAAATTTTGCTTTCAATTCTCAGTCCTTCTCTCTGAAGTTTTCTAACCTCAAAGATTACTCTCTCCACTGATTTTACTCTCACACACTTTTTAAGCTTCATTTTCCCACCCAAAGCCCTAAAGTTGTAAAGAGAGAGTTTGTGACCTTTGTGATTGCTAAGAGATTTGTTGACCATATTAGCTTTGTGCTATCTCTTGTGTAGAGAATTGAGTGTTAGAGTTATGTACTCCAGATCTTACGTAGTCCTTGTAATTGTGTTAGCTTTGTGGTGAACCTAAGTGGATTGTAGAAATCCTTCACGTAATAAAGGCGGGTACGTAGAGTTTGGTGCTCGAACCTCGAAACAAATTCTTTGTGTTTACGATTGATTTCTCTCTTGCTTATACTCTATTGCTATTGCTCGCATTTGTGTTTTTTGCTTTCATTGCACTTGATATTTTTTTCTTGCATCATCTCTATTTGTCGATTTTAACTTTCTCAATCAAGAAGACAATTGAGCACCTCAACTCATTATCTAGAAAAATATAGAGAAGTTCTAGAGCCTTTCATTGGGAATCCAACTTCACTTCTTGATTTTAGTTAACCACACTATTCATTTTAATTGTTGTATTTTTTCACGTGATTAACATTACAACTATTCATCCCCCTCTAGAAGTACTTTCACATAGTAAATGGTTTGTGACCTACAATTATTTGATGGTGGGAATATCTTAATGGGAAATAGCATGCCCTACAAGACAATTGGTATTGGTTCAATTAAGATTAGGATGCAAGACAGTATTGTTTGAATATTGAGTAATGTTCGACGTTACCAAATATGAAGAAAAATTTGATTTCTTCAGATACCCTTGACTTCAGTGCTATAAGTTTTCATTTGAAAGTGGAGTTTTGAGTGTTAGTAAAGGCTTTCTTATTTTGATGAAAGGAAAACAAGTGAATCCCATTTGCATCCTTCAAGGTAGCACGGTGAAAGGTGTAGTCGCCATGTCATTGTCATAAGACCCAATCTTAGATACCACTTATTTGTGGTGGATAAAGTTAAAGCATATGAGTCAGAGAGGACAACATGTGTTGAGTAAGCAAGGTTTGCTTTGTGGCCAGAAATAGAAAATCTTGACTTTTGTGAACATTGTGTTTTTGGCAGTCAAATAGAGTTTCTTTTGGTACAGTACTCACCGCACCAAAGACAACTTAGACTGCATCTATTCGGATGTTAGGGGTCTCTCTCAGGCTCCATCAAAAGGTTGATCTAGTTATCTTCTGACATTAATTGATGATTATTTTAAAAAGTTTGGGTGCATCCTCTCAAGCATTAAAATAATGTATTTGCTACCTTCAAGTAGTGGGAGGCCATGATCGAAAAGCAAACATGAAAGAAGGTGAAGCGCCTCAGGACCGATAACGGAATAGAGTTCTATTATATGTGAAAGTACACCTAGAGGGGGTGAAAATGTGTAATGTTAATCTAAAGGTAAAAATATGAAGATGCAACAATATATAATATGAATGAAGGAAACAGTTAACTATATTTAAAAAGTTAATCCGTATTTTCTATGAAGAGCTCTAGACTTCTCCTCTATATTCTTCTAGATAATGAGTTGTGGTACTCAATTGCCTTCTTGATTTAGAGAGTGAAAACCGACAAGAATGAATGATGCCAGATATGAATAGCAAGTTAAATAAAAGTAAGATATAAGTGCAAGCAAAATAGAGCAAGAGCAAGAGATAAAACAATCGCAAACACAAGAGATTTGTTTCGAGGTTCGAGCACCGAGCTCTTCGTCCCCGCCTTCACCGCGTGAAGGATTTCACAATCTACTTAGGATCTTTCCATAAAGAAGACTCCACAATGAAACTACAAAGTCTATACAAGATCAGAGTACACAACTCCGACTCTCAATCCTCTACACAAGAGGTAGCACAAAGCCAATGAGGTTTACAAGCTCTTTGTAACCATAAAGATCATAATCCCTTTTACAATTTTCTATTGTATTTGATGTACGATGAAGCTCAAGAGGTTTGTGAAAGAGAAAATCAGTTGAAATAAATCAGTTTAAGAGCTGAAAAGAATTTGGTTTTGAAATGAGAGCACTTGAAGCAAGAAAACCTGAAATCTTTTCTCTTGAATAAACATGATTTTCAAATATTTTTCAAAAACTAATTGTTAGTAATCCTCTATAAATGAACACTCTATATAGACAAATGATAAAACGCTATTAGAAGAGTCTATCAGGTCATCAAGAGAGAGATTAGACCAAAAAAGAGAAAATATACCCATTGGGAAAGTCAAAGAAACAGATTTTCAAAAACTAGCAGTACTGTAGCTGTGCCAGGAGATCGGTTGACCGCCCGGTCGACCAGTAGTTCAATTTGTTTAAAATTACCATTGACATTGGTGGACGCCTGGTTGACCAATCTCAACCGAGACCAGGCTAGTGCCAGTTGGTCGATCGCTCTTCGACCGCTAGGTCTGTCGGTAGACCGCCCAGTTTCTTGAAAAACGTGCATGGCATGTACAGTCTGAGGCCAAAATCGCCCCGTGGTTCGGTCGACAGCCCGGTCGACCGACCAAGCATGATAATATTATTTCTGGGTAAAAATGAATTTAAGCTAATTTTAAAATATTTTATACAAGTTATAAAAAAATTTTGGCAATACATAGGCTTTAGGATACATGATATAAATAGAATATATAATCTTGAAAAATCATGGGACATGTATCAAGCATTAAACCTTGTAAAATACCAAAATAAGAAAAAAACTAGATATTAAAACTCGTGTTTTGCAACCTTGAATTTTATGTGTGCGTGGCGTTTTAAGCATGAATTCTGCATACTATACTTTAAACATTCTATTTTCTTACATAGATGTTATGTCTTCAAGCAATCTTCTAGTGGGCTTCTCCAAAGGGTGAATCTCAATTGCCCTAACTTGAATCCTATCCTTGAGTGAGCTTGAGACTTCAATGCCTTTCTTTTGAGGAAAGAACACTTTGACTCTTCTTGAACCCTAAAGAATACTTAAAACACTTGAACATGATCAGCTTTAAATAATTACATAAGTTTTGTTATTCTCAAAACAAGAAACGGTGATTGCAACCTTAGGCCAACACTATGGAGCTTGATTAATTCTGTAAAAATAAAGAATTATGCTACATTGTAAAGTTTGGTACACACCGCAACAGAATGGAGTTGCAAAAAGAATGAACGTGGCATTATTAGAGAGAGTTCGTATGTTCTCTAATTATGGCCTATCAAGTGCCTTTAGGCTGAGGTAGTTAATTACAACTTGCTATTTAGTAAATCAGTCTCCCTCTATAACTATTGATTTTAGTACTCCTGAGGAGGTTGGTCTGGTACTCTAATTATTCACACTTACGAGTAATTTATTGCCCTGCTTATTTTCATGTAAATGATGGTACGTTTGAACCTAAGGCAAAGAAAGCTATATTTCTTGATTATGCCACTAGGGCAGAGGGATACATTGTCCTAATCCTAAGTCACCTAAATTTGTAATTAGTAGTTATGTTACTTTTGATGAAATTTTCATGCTTCAACCGAGAAAGAAATATATTGTTGATTATACAGGTTCAAAAGAGAACAAGCAAGCAGGTAGAGCTTGATGATCGAGGTGAAACCTTCAAAAAAAGTAGAGTTTAGAAATTGAGAATGAAGTGTGCTAAGTTTCTTAATATTACCGTCATAGCAAGTGGCTATGCTTGTCGTGATCCACAAGAAGGGACCGTGATAAAAGCATTTTCGGTATTCTTTTAAGTTACTAAACTGGTTAAAGGTTCTTCTTTGTTTTTGGAGAGAAAAAAGGTTAAATTAGAAGAAAGAAGGTAGAATAAAGAAGGTGTTGAAATCATTTTAGGTTAAAAGAAGAACTAAGTTTAAAAGAAAGAATGAAAGAATAGAGAAGAAGAAAAGTGATTGGTTTTTAAAGTCATTTTTAAAATTAAGAAATTAACAGAAAAGAAGAAAAGATTTAAAAGTATACTTTCCTCTTATGTCAATTAACGTACTTTAGCTTGAAGAAAGCAAAATAAGCAAAAGGAATAATGTAGAAGCAGCGATCAACTAAGTTAAGTAATAATGAAGAAAAGTGAGAAAGTTACATTGACTTGTGGGTCCTGATCTGATACTAATTGTAGGATCATAAAATAACGTCAATACAACACTAGAAAAACAGATGATTAGCGTTAAATAAATAAACCTGTACAAAAGGAAATTAAATCACAGAAAGTAAATCAAATGCAAAGACAAGTAATTTATCATGGTTCGGTCCTCTTGACCTACATCCAGTCCCCAAATCACCCGCTTGAGATTTTCCTTTAACCTTTGATTTTGTATACCGAAAATCAACACCTTGTATACTACTTGACAAATCTCCTTTGCCAAATGTATACAACTCTTCTTACAAACCAAGAAGATCACAACACCTTGTACAACCTCTCTTCAACCCGAAGATGCTCTTGTACAAATTTTCTCTTTGAGTGAATACAATCAATCCTATAAGCCTTGAATCTGTATATGATCGTGAACAAGGGCTCGTATAGGTGGACTCTCATAAATCTTCTCTATGAAGTAGGAATTTGAGTGAAGAATTGAAAGTGGAAATAGTTTTTTGAAAAACAGATTTTTGAATAGTTTTTGGAAATCTTGTATACTTAATTGGTGTTTTTAGCCTAGGACAACATTCCTATTTATAGATGAAATCTATAGTCAGTTAGGGTAGTTATCAGGACAAATTTGAATATTGAAACGTTGGATAAAACACCAGAAATTAGAAATTGTCCAACAGTCAGAAACTGCCATTAGTCGACTTGAGGATGGGGGTTAGTCGACTAGGGTATTAATTTTTGCCTATATTAGTCGACTTATAAAGGGGGCAAGTCGACTAGGGAAAGACTGATACATGTGACATATTTCTGGAAACTAAATATAGTCGACCAGTGGAAAGTATTAGTCGACTACTACAAGTATTAGTCAACTAATAAAGTTGATAAGTCGACTAACAATGTTAACTGTCAAGAAACAGAGAGTTATTATCTTTTCAAAACAAAAGTTAGTCGACTACATAGAATACGAAGTCGACTGTAAGATGGATAAGTCGACTAATCAAAAGTGTAAGTCACAACTAATCAAAAGTGTAAGTCGACTAATAGGCTTATGATGTGTGTGTGTTCAAGGCTTTTAACATTCTAATAAACATTACAATATACATCCATAGCCATTATTCTTGGAAAGTCTTTAGCATGTAGAACGTTGTATAAGCTTGCGAGATAGAGCTCCAATGAAATGGCTTCACAAATGTATCATCAAAATCAAGTTCCAACATGACTTTCACTTCTAATACAACTTTCTTTAAAGAAGATCATATTTTGTGTCACTCTAAGCACAATTATTCTTCTCTTTTTGTTCATGAAACTCTCTCTAATCTAAACTAGAAGGAAACCAAAATTATATTAAGAAAAAAACCTAAACTAACCTAGAGCAGAAAACTACCCTAGGATCTCTCTATAGTGTGGTGCTTTTTGCTTTTTACATATGGTGTATTTATAGGAGAAATGGGGAGGGGAAGCGTGCGTGAGGATGAGACTAAATCACTAGCACAACAGAAATATCTTCTGATAAGGTTGGAGACAAGATTGGAGATAATCTTTTATTTTATCTCTTGATCTTCAGTTGGATTGTGTCTTATCTCTCTGAATATTCTGAATATACATCCTAATCCTTTAGATATCTCTTTGAATATTGATAGACTTGCCTTTGGACTTCTGAATTTGCCTCCATCTTCGTTGATCTTCAAGTTAGCCAAGTGGTTCTTTAAAAATCTGATTTTTACTGGTTTTATATGGTCTTATCTGGTCTGATTTGTTCCAGTTTTTGGATAGAACTACTTCTAAATCTGTGTATTTGAATAGATCTTTATTGATTTACTTGAAGTTTTAAAAGTCCAGATTTAATTGGATTAACCTGTCTAATTTTTTCTTTCTCCATTAATCGCCCTACTTAACACGAGACATGAAAAAAATTAACTAGCAGAGTTCTATCACAAAAATAAGTAACGAATGTAACACATGTGACACTTAATATGCAATACATATGTTTAATCACACCCTCACAGTTATCCTTTGCTCGTCCTCGAGCAAAACAAAAAAACTAAACTAACTATCTGCATTCATAGGAATCACAGTTGCTCTTAGCATGTACAACAAGTCGTTAAACCTTTAGTTTACATCTAGAGGACGAATTTTGTCTCATGAAGGTTTTCAGTGAATTACACCCAAAAATTCCATAAAGAAAGAAAAAGAAAGTGTTAATATTTCGAAAACACATTTTAAAAGAGAGAGAGAGAATATTTGAAGAATTTTTGCGAAAATTCTAGTAATCTATAAGTTATAGAAAAATCAAACTTTTCATTCTTAAACTTAGTCTTTATTTAAAAACTTGTTATCAATCAAGGTAAGGAGTTAAAATGTATTTCTCATTTAGTCTATTATTTTACCCTAAGTCATATGCATCTTTGTGACCGTGAATCTTTTTTTGACTCGAGATTCTTCAACTCTTACTCTTATGCCGTATTTTTACATATTTTTTGTGGTGATATCCCTTAGTTTTATTAGGCTTTCTAATTTACCCATGTAACGAGTCATAAGTCGGTGACTCCCAAACCGGATGGTTTTAGGGCACCGTGAGATAACATCCCAAGGACTTAGGACTCGATAAAACAAGGTCACAAAACAAAAGATTTTTATTTATTATATGGACCACTTTTACGCATGAATACATATGCTTTATGAGGGACAGGTACGCAGCTTAATCAGAGGTTTTTTTTAATATATACATATTTTTGTTTTTTATTCCTTTTTAAAAAGGCATAAGAATCTTCTATCTTTGAACCCTAAGTATGTAAGTGTATAAAGTATGCATATTTCATCAAGGTAAAAATCAAGAAATTACTTTTTCAATTTTTTCTAACCCTAGAAATCAAACAAATAATCTTATTTTGACTAAGTATAATAAATCCTAATTATGGTTCTCCTATTCCTTAAAATTAACTTAATTTCTTACAAAAGTAAGTCAAAATATAGTTTCCCATTTCAAAAAGATTTTTTCTTAAAGAAAGGAATTTCTTTTTTGAATACATAAAGGAAAGAAGGAAACCTATGTCAGAACCCTCCCTCACACCTAACTCATGTATTGTTCTCAATGTATGAGTAAATGCATATATGCATGAAAAAGAAGAAAGAGAAGGAAAAAATGTTACCTTAAGGTGGTTGTTACGGTGGTGGTCAGATTGGGCAAGCGTTACTGCCCGATCCATTTATAACATCTTTTCTATTTACATATTTATAATCCCTAATATGAATAAGATCATACAACATCCTAACATTAAATTTATCGCAGTTATATGACCAATCTTGGAATATTATCATGGAGTTATTATGGCCTATACCTAGGTCCAACAAAGGAATGTGATTTTGTGGAATGGATGAATTGGGCTCTGAAATGAAAGGAACAGGAAACAGTATTGTCTCAAGATATGATTCAAATCAAGTTTAGATTCGAGAGTCGAATTTGGTTCAAAACTTGGGTCCAACTCAAAGAATTGAAATTTACATTCTTTTCCCTTTAATGGAATATGACTATCGAAAATAGGTAGTTCAATTTTCAGCTCTATGGGTACAGGAATCAATGTTGGCTCGAAAATTGGGTCCAAATCGGGTAAGGATACCGGAGTCAATATAGATTCAAAAATTAGAATTGAATCACAAAGTTGGGGATCCAGGTAAATTTCATAATCAAGCTCAATTTCATTGAATGAAAAACTTGCAAATTTATCAAAGGATTGGTATTGATGAAGTTCAAGACGTTATGGTGAAATTGATTCTTGATTAAAGTCTTCAAGTTACCATGACCCTTGGTTCTAATCAATATGAGTAAGGGAATCAAGAATGGTCAATAATGTGTTAGGTAGAGTTTGCCCGTTCCTTACTTTAATTATTTTTGCTTCTAACCTAGCAATAGACTGCAGACACTCATTTTGGATTGAATAAATCATTTTTGGACTAAATCATGAATTCTATTCTTTTTCTAAGTCAGTAGGTTATTCTTATTGCTGTGGGACTTGGAAAATAATGTAAGGTTCCTAGATTTGAAAATTTTGATGGGCTCGTGACTCTTTCATGTTTTGGAATTGTCGTCCAGACTTAAGGAAGCCTTTTAGACTCTTTTCCAAATCAGAATTTTCTCCTATTGGTTGATCTTGATAAGGAATATATGAAGCCGGTGCAAGGGGCTTAACATCCTCCATATACAAATTTGCAATGAGTGTGTTGTATAATGAAGAGCTTGATATCTTTTATTTATATGATGCTCATGTGTAAGAAGAGCTTATTAACTTTGTCTATATATCGTATGTGTGCTTATGTGGTTTTAGGGCTTGATCATTCCTTCTCTATGTAATGTATGTATGCAAGAGGGGAGCTAATTTAATATATATCCTAATAAATTTATATGGCATATAAATTATATTTTTACTTTGTTTACCCCTTTCTTGATGAAGTAACAAAAACGAGAGAGAAATTTAGACTTTATATATGCATGATTTATATTTAGAGCATATAAGTTTGCTTGTTTATAAATATCTGTTTGACGTGTAGAGCTTTTATTAAATATCTATATGTTTTATGTTTATACATGAGTTAAGAGGGAGCTTTGATAGAGTTCTTCTATACTCCATGCATATATAATTTCATATGTTTTGTCATCATAATAAAGGGAGAGATTGTTGGCCGAAAGACCCATCACTCTAATTTTGATGATGATTAACTCGTATAGTTATGGTCTAATGATCTTGTGCTATTTAAGTTACATATTTAATCAAGATCATGATTTAGTGTTTATCTTCATCAATAGACTCAAAGTCAAATTTTGAAGCTAATAGTGTTCATTCACAACTCAAGTATAAAGATCACATCTAGCACTCAAGAATGAGTTAAGCTCAAAGATGAATCATGTTTGATCAAGTTAAGATGATGTAGAAGATCAAGAAGAAGAAGACTTGAATCAAGAGTTTGTAAGTTTGTTTTTGATTCTTGTAAAGTATAAATTAGATTTGATTGCTCAAGTTCACACACACATAAAAGTTATTGACATTGATTATTGAGTTTCATTATATATGAGTTTGTGGTTTAGAGTTTTGGTTTTAACGAAATTAAGTTTATATCTCAAAGAAATGAGTTTTATAGTTTATATTATGTACTAGATTATGTCCATCCATATTAGAGTGATATTTTACAAAGGAATTTATTTCGATGAGTTATAGATTTGATTTTATCAAAAGTTTATTTTCTGAGTCGAATATCTCAAAGACATGTTTTAATTGTTTTGAAATGTGTAATTAGAGTTTGTCTATACACATTTGTGGCTCAATAGAATTTGAGAAATTTGTTTTTGCATTTAGAAACTCGATTTGTAAATGTCAGATTTTTTTTTATCATGAGGTTTTTTTAGATAATCATGTTTAAATATATTTATAATTTCAGAATATGCTTAAAACCTCAAAAAGAAGTTCATTTGCTTGATATGTGTGTTGATTTTTAAGCACACATATTAATGTTCAATTGTATTCGCATGAACTTATTTTTATGGATTTTTTAAATATTTACTTGAATTGTTAAAAAGATTTTAAAAGTAAAAATGAAAACAGTTTTTGGTCTAAGACCAGTCGATCAGGCGGTCGACCAAATATATCACAAACCATTGGCTTTGTGCACACGGTCGATCGGGCGGTCAACCGTTCTATAGAGATTGCTCGACAACAATTTTGCACTGACACCCTTCCAGTAGTTTTACTATAACTTTTTACTCTGATGTTCAATTACGTGATTCAAATTGCATTGCAAATCTAACTTCAAAGGATACATTTATTTTTTGATAGGCATTTCCAATTTCAATGTTTAATATGTAAAATATTGCTTTTAAGTTAGCTTATGTGCTAAAAACAGTTTTTATAGTTTTTGAGTTTGACACCCTTAAGTATTTCGATCATAACTTTAAACTTCGATATCTGATTGATGTGATTCAAGTTTCACTTGAAAGTTAACTTAAAAGGCTCTAATATTATTCTTTATTTTGAGATTCCAATGTTTAAACCTCAAAAAATGTTCTTTAGGTCGACTGAGCAGGCCCAGGCCAGTCGACCGCCCGGTCGGCCACCATCTTAGAGGTCAAAAAATATTGCTCAGATCGGTCGACTGCCCGGTCGAACGACAAGCTGACATATTGCCAAATTTGTTTTAAACAGCTATTTTCTGGTCAAAACTTTATGGGTTTGTTTCTAACAGCTATATTTTGTTTTTAATGCTTTTAAACATGTTTTAATGGACAAATTTAATTAATAATGGTAATATTCTATTTTCCTAATAAGAGTTATTATAGAGACTTTTTTAATCAAGTTCCAATGTGCTATTCTTTTCTCATCTTTGTAAGAAGGTTTACAAAAGTTTTCTTAAGTTTTCAACTTTTAAATCTCTGAGTTTTTCACACACAAGTTTCAACCAGTCTCTTCTATATCTATTTTATATGAATCCTTGTTGTGAGAGAGTTTTGTTTGTGATCAAGAGTCTTGATCATAATTGTTTGTTCATTGTATAGAGTGATTAGATGTTGTGGCCTTAAAAAAACCTTGCGGGTTTGTGGTTCTTGTGACAACGAGTGAGGGGCTTATGGGTCTATGACTTATGAGGGAACTTGCAACGTTGGGTGATCTAGTGGGCGAGCTAGTGAAAATCTTTAATTTTGATGAAGGCAGGGATGTAGAACAAGTTATTCGAACATCGAAACATATCTCAGTGTTTACGATTGGCTTTCTCTCTCTCAACTCTATCTAACTCTAGTTTACGTCTTGCTTGCTAATTACTTGTGCCCATCATTACATGCTAGATATTTCTTATGTCTAGTTTTCATATTTATTTAATATTATTTATGTGCTTCTATTAGTTTAAAGTTGTTACTTAAAGTTTTAATTTCCATATTTTAGCACATCACCTATTCACCCCCTCTATGTGATTTTAAGAAAATTGCCGAACCTTATTAAATTGTTTGTTTTCTCCTTAGTTCGTTGTGTTCATGTTATATTTATGTTGGTGATTGACTTACGACATTTGATACTGAGATTTGGTTCCACGTGCAACAAGTGATATCAGATCTTTCCAAGTTCGCGGGGAGTTCGTTTGGGTGGTTGGATTTTTTTTCGTTGCTTTTTCACATGGTTTGTTTGGTTTTCTGGAGGATATGAACAATGTTAATTAAGCCACGATGAAGACCGTGAACATGTATATATTTTATCTGTGATATATCTACTATAGTAAACACCAATATTCATCATGGTAGAGCAATATAAACAATGTAATTAATACTGATGATGCAAAAGCATATAAGGATACACATAACCATGATAAATTGACACTTCAATGCAAACTTTATGTCCATTAACTTCTATTTTGTCATGTCTATTGCCTATAATATTGTACTGCTCGTGAAGAGCGTCGAAATGGCTATTTACACGCACAAAATAGAGGTCGGATGAGCCCATAGAGACTAATTGAAGTTTCTATCGGTAAAAACAGGTCTGTAGTGTTTATCGGGTCTGTACTAGACCCGACTCGCAAAGTTATGGGGCTAGGGTATCTTCTTCATAGGTTGTGTTTAAATAAACTAGACAAACCCAATAAACTTAATTTGGGGTTGTTCATAATTAGACTTCCTTATTAGACCAAAGTCCTAATCTTAATTCTAATCCTTATCAACAAACCAATAACCTTTAGTGTGAGATTAATTAGGAATAAATTAATATTAGTTTCTTTATTAGACTTAAATTTTGTATCTATAACAAAAAAATCCTAATCCTAATTTATCTTACAATACCAATTAAGAAACCCTGAACCTAACATTTTTTTATGTGTTTTGCTGCCTATGGTGGACCACGGCTCGCATCGATATCAAGCTCATCCTGCTGCCGCGCGTGTTGCATGTATGCGTACATGCAATTACTGAAAGTACACGTAGAGGTGGGATGAATAGGTGTAATGCTAACCTAATGGCAAATAATGAAAAATTTAAAATGAATGGTGCAAACGGTCAACTCAAAATAAGAAGTAAAACCGGATTTCCGTGAAGAGCTCTACAACTTCTCTCTCTCCTCTATATTCCTCTAAATAAAAGAGTTGAGATGCTTAATTGCCTTCTTGTTAAGATAAGTGATACCAATAAGAATGATACATATGATGGAAGCAGTGAATAGCAAGTACAAGAGAAGCAAAAATACAATTACAAGCAATAGCAATAAAGTAAGAGCAAGAGAAGATAATCGGAAACACAAGAGATTTGTTCCGACGTTCAAACACAAAGCTATACGTACCCGCCTTCACCATGTGAAGGATGTTCACTATCCACTAAAGATTATTTCACAAAGAAGCCCTCACAAAGGGACTACAATGTTGGTCCCGAGATGATGCCAATTGTAGGATCTAGAATATACGTCAACACTCAAATAAAGATATTACAGAAATAAAGTACTTGCAAATAAGGAAAATAAATCACAGAAAAGATAATAATCACAAACACAAGTGATTTATCCTGGTTCGGTCCTCGTGACCGACATCCAGTCCCCAAGCCACCCGCTTGAGATTTTCCTTTATCCTTTGACTTTGTACACACAAAATCAACACCTTGCACACCACTTGACAAACCCTTTGCCAAATGTGTACAACTCTTCTTACAACCAAGAAGACAACACCTTGTACAAACTCTCTTCCTCTTGTACAATGCTCCTTTTTAAGTGATTACAAACTTTCATATAAGCCTTGAATCTATGTGTGATCGTGGACAAGGGCTATTATAGGTGGACTCTCAGAAATCTTAACTATGGAGTAGGAATTTGAGTGAAGAAATGAAAGTGGGAACAAGTTTCAGAAAATCAGAATTTTCAACAGAGTTCGTGGACAGAAAAACTTGTATTTTGAATTGGTGTCTTTAGCCTAGGATAACATACCTATTTATAGCTGGAATCCATAATCAGTTAGGATAGTTATCAGGTCAATTTTAATATTGAAACGTTGGATGGCGTTGGATAAAACAGCAGAAAACAGAAACTGTCCAACAGTCAGAAACTGCTATTAGTCGACTTGGGGTAGAGGTTAGTCGACTAGGGTAGGCAATTTAGACTAGGTTAGTCGACTAATAAAGGGACCAAGTCGACTAGGGCATGATTGAAACAAAAAACCAAGTTTCTGAAAACTGAAACTAGTCGACTAGCAGAGTTTATAAGTCGACTATAACTTGTATTAGTCGACTAATAATATTGATAAGTCGACTAATGCTAATAAACAGAAAGTTGATATCTTTTCAGGACAATACTTAGTCGATTATAGGACTTTTATAAGTCGACTAGACAAGGTATTAGTCGACTACAAGAGGGGTCAAGTCGACTAATAGGAAGGGTCAAGTCTGCTAATAGGAAGGATCAAATCTACTAATAGGTGGTCAGTCTACTAGTAGGAAGGGTCAAGTCTACTAATAGACTAATGATGTGTATGTGTGTTTCAAGGCTTTTAACATTCTAATAAGTATTACAATACACATCCATAGCCACTCTCTTTGGGAAGTCTTGATCATGTAGAACTCTTGAATAAGCTTGTAAGATAGAGCTCCAATGATATGTCTTCACAAATGTATCATCAAAAGTAAGTTCTAACATTCTCCCCCTTTTTGATGATGATACTTTGTGTGCATGAATACTCCCCCTGCAGAGAATATGTTATATGTTCTCCCCTGCAGAAATATGTTCCCCCTGCAGAAAATAGGTTATAACAGATATAGAAAAACATGCGTTCTTCCCCTGCAAAAAATATATCATAACATATATATATATATATATATATATATATATATATATATATATATTTGATAAATGTTCTGAAATATTTTTCTTATCAAACTTCTTATATGGTACTTGAAAGATAAACATTAGAATGATACCAATCATAAGATTAAAGCATTACTTTAGGAAACCAAATTCAAATGAAACCAAACCCAATTTGAATTTGGTTTCCACCTGTTAGTATAAACATAATTACATGAATTACATATATCATGAATGTATGATACAATATAAGTATTTTTATCAACAATGCTTAAGTTTTTAGGAACCTATATGAACTTGTTCTTAATTCTTTTTGAAATACTGTCAGTATTTTTTTCACAAAAGAATTATATGGATTATTAACATATGTAGATTTTTCAAAAAATCTAAGACCATAATGATTATGTGACATCTTTTGATATGATAAAAATCATTCAACTTTTCTTTTCCTTGATTAAATTTAGTCACATTTTTCAAAATCTCTTCATACTTCATTTTGAAAATTAATGTCTTTATCTAAAACAGAAATTCTTTCATTTAAAGACATAGTCTCTCCTTTTAATAAAACATTATTTTGTAATACATTCTCATTATCCTTTTTCAATGATGATATCACTTTTTCAAAATCGTCTTTTTGAGAATTTATAGAAGAAATTTGAGAAGCATAACAAGAATTTTCTTTGAAAAGTTTTTCATTTTCTTTTGTCAAAAATTTATTCTTTATCTTTTCATTCTTAAGATCATTGTATAATTCATGAAATGCATCTAAGAGTTTAGAAAATTATACCTCATCTTCTTCTAGAGCCATGTAACAGATGTTGGCATGTTCAGTGGCTTCTTCTTCGTCAGAGGAAGAGGATTCACTATTTTCCCATGATGCTTGGTAGTCTTTCTTCTTTCTGAACTTTTTGCTCTTGAATTTACCTTTGTTTTTTTAGCAATGGATAATCTTTCCTCATATGACCTGTTTTATTACAATTAAAACATTAAAACTTACCTTGCTTTAAGAACTTTTTGAATTTTCTTGAAAACATTGCCATCTCCTCTTCATCGTTGTCTGAATTGTCCGTGTCTGAGGATGCATGGAAGGCAAGTTCTTTCTTCTTTGAGAGAGATTGTTGTTCATCCTTCTTTCTATCTTTGAGTTGCACTTCATGTGCCATTATATTACCAATAAGGTTTTCTAATGACATTGTTGAGAGATCATTCGCTTCTTCGATTGTCGTTGTCTTCTTCTCCCAATCTGAAGTGAGTGCACGAAGGATCTTACGAACTTTTTCGACTTGGGTGTATTCCTTTCAAAGGGATGCTAACGAATTTGTTATGTCAGTGAATCTTGTAACCATTTTTGAGATGGTTTCATTCTCCTTCATTTTGAAAAGTTCAAACCTGTGGACAAGAATAGAAATTTTAGATTTCTTAACCTTATTTGTGCCTTCATGTGTTACCTGTTGTATGTGCCATATTTGATTTGTAGAAGTGGCTATTGACATACGGTTGAATTCTTCTTTGATTAAGGCACAGAATAAAGCATTCATCGCTTTGGCATGAAGGTTCGCATTCTTCTTTTGATCATCACTCCAAGCGGTGTAGTTGGTACTCGGTTTGGTGTACGCTGCTTCTACTATATTCCACAGTTCATAGTTGATCGATTGCAAGTAGATCTTCATTCTACACTTCCAGTAGTTATAGTTTGATCTATCGAATAGCGGTGAACGTTGTGTAGAATGTCCTTCTTTGAATTGTGATGAAGGAAACTCTGTTGCCATCCTTGTATGTTGTTGAGTAGGTATGCAGGGCTTGTATGCCGGGCCGGGCTCTGATACCAATTGTTGGACCTGCTTTGATACCAATTGTTGGTCCCGAGATGATGCCAATTATAGGATCTAGAATATACGTCAACACTCAAACAAAGAAATTAGCGTTACAGAAATAAAGTACTTGCAAATAAGGAAAATAAATCACAGAAAAGATAACAATCGCAAATACAAGTGATTTATCCTGATTCGGTCCTCGTGACCTACATCCAGTCCCCAAGCCACCCGCTTGAGATTTTCCTTTATCCCTTGACTTTGTACACCCAAAATCAACACCTTGCACACCACTTGACAAATCCCCTTTGCCAAATGTGTACAACTCTTCTTACAACCAAGAAGACCACAACACCTTGTACAAACTCTCTTCAACCCGAAGACGCTCTTGTACAATGCTCCTCTTTGAGTGATTACAAACTTTCCTATAAGCCTTGAATCTGTATGTGATCGTGGACAAGCGCTATTATAGGTGAACTCTCAAAAATCTTCGCTATGGAGTAGGAATTTGAGTGAAGAAATGAAAGTGGGAGCAAGTTTTCAGAAAACCAGAATTTTCAACAGAGCTTGTCGGCAGAAAAACTTGTATTTTGAATTGGTGTCTTTAGCCTAGGATAACATACCTATTTATAGCTGGAATCCATAGTCAGTTAGGGTAGTTATCAGGTTAATTTTGAATATTGAAACGTTGGATAACGTTGGATAAAACACCAGAAAATAGAAACTGTCCAACAGTCAGAAACTGCCATTAGTCGACTTGGGGTAGGGGTTAGTCGACTAGGGTAAGCAATTTAGACTGGGTTAGTCGACTAATAAAGGGACCAAGTTGACTAGGGAATGATTGAAACAAAAGACAAGTTTCTGGAAACTGAAACTAGTCGACTAGCAGAGTTTATAAGTTGACTATAACTTGTATTAGTCGACTAATAATATTGATAAGTCAGCTAATGATGATAAACAGAAAGTTGATATCTTTTAAGGACAATACTTAGTCGACTATAGGACTTTCATAAGTCGAGTGTAGACAAGGTATTAGTCGACTACAAGAGGGGTCAAGTCGACTAATAGGAAGGGTCAAGTCTGCTAATAGGAAAGATCAAGTCTACTAATAGGTGGTCAAGTCTACTAATAGACTAATGATCTGTATGTGTGTTTCAAGGCTTTTAACATTCTAATAAATATTACAATACACATCCATGACCACTCTCTTTGGGAAGTCTTGATCATGCAGAACTCTTGAATAAGCTTGTAAGATAGAGCTCCAATGATATGTCTTCACAAATGTATCATCAAAAGCAAGTTCCAACATACAATGGTCTACACAAGACTGGAGTATACAAATCCAACTTTCAATTCTCCATACAGAAGGTAGCACAAATCCAATAAGGTTTACAAGCTCTTGGTGATCACAAATATCAACAATCTCTTTTACAGCTTCTTATAATATAGAATTACGAATGAAGCTCAAAAAGTTTGTGAGAGAGAAAGTTCAGTTGATATGAATGAATTTAAGAGATAAAAAGTTGCAGAAATTAGTTTGGAGATGAGAGCACTTGGAAGCAAGAAAACTAGAATTTTTTTTCTCGTTTGAATAAACCAGAATTCTGAAGTATTTTCCCAAAAATAATAATAATAACCTTATCTAAACCTCTCCCAATGAGCTATATATATAGGCACGTGATAAATACTGCTAGAAAAGCCTATCAGGTCATTAGGTAGGCGACTAATCCCCAAAAGGGCAAAAATACCTATTGAAGAAAAGTTAAAGAATCCCAAACATTGTAAATTAGCCGTTACTGTAGCTCTGCCAGGACATCGATCGACCGGCCGATCGATCGATACTTTAATACTTTAAACTAGCCGTTAGGCATTAGTCGACCATCCGGTTGGCTGATCCTAACCGAGACTAGGGTGTGATAGTCGGTCGACCGCCCGGTCGACCGCTAGGTTTGCCGGTTGACCGGTCGTTCATCTGACAAATGTGCACAACATGCATGAACAGAAACCCAAAATGAGCCATGAGGTCCGATCGATCGGCCGGTCGATTGACCTGGCCTAAAACATTATTTTTCAGATAATTTTTGAAATCAAACTCATTTTTAAATATTTTGAATTGGTTTGAAAAGTAATTTGGCAATACATAGGCTATGAGATACATGATAAAAATAGAATATCTAAATTTGAGAAAATATGATACATGTATCAAACACCAAACCCTGTAAATACCAAAACGAGAAAACTAGATATAAATACTTGTATTTTGAATTCTTTTATTTTTGTGTGTAACTTCTTAAGCATCAATTCTACATTCTACACTTTAACAAACTATTATCGTACATATTATCTCATCCTTGAGTAAACTTGAGACATCAAAACCTTCCTTTTTACGAAGAAACACTTTGAATCCTCTTAAACCCTAAAAAGTACTTAAACATTTAAACTTGATTAGTACAGAATAACTTCATGCGGTTTGTAATCATCAGAACAAAATTGTAGATTATACCCTTTGGCAAACAATCTTCCCCTTTTTGATGATGAAAAAACACATGAGTTATTGAAGTTAAAACAAGTATATAAAGCTTTGAAAGCTCCCTCTAAAATTATACTTATCTATCAAGATCAATGAATCATGACTAAATGATATACCAATTGAAATCATGTTCATATCTAATAAAATGGTTAATGATGAATTAATCTGTATAATATGCCAACCTCCTTCCATGCCAACATTATGCAAATGAATGACAAATAGCTCAATGCATTGCATATAAATATGGAATAAATGAATATATAAGATTAAAGCTCATTATACCAAAACATACTAATTTTTATCAAAACTATTAATTGATCATATACATATAACACTTCTCTCCCTTTTTGTCATACATCAAAAAAAATTAAAACAAGATACCAATTTTAAAGAAACACGTATATAATGTGAGAAGAAAACTAAGTAAACAAATATAAAATCCATTTATGAGAAACACTAATGAAAATTTCAAGAATCTATAATACAAACATTCAACTCAACACCAATGGATGAAAATCTAATATAATCACGTGGTTTAGTAAAAATGTCCGCTAATTAAAAATCGGTAAAAACATAATCAATTTCAATATCTCCTTTCTCATAGCGATCTTTAAAAAAGTGCTATGGAATCTCTATGTGCTTGATCTTACTATGTTGATTTGCATTCTTGATCATATGAATGATGCTAGTATATCACAAAATATTTTGATATGATCATAATGCAAACTATAATCAAGGAGAGTATGTTTCATTTAAAGGACTTGTAAACAACATGCCCCGGCTGTAACATTCTCTGCCTTGGCGGCTAAGAGGGTTGTGAAATTTTTTATTTCTTGGAAGACCATGAACAAGGTAATTTTTTAGAAATTGACAAGTTCCTCTAGTGCTCTTCATATCCACTCTACAACCAGCATAGTTGGCATCCGTAAAACTCGACATTGAGAATTGTTTGGTCTTTAGATACCACAAGCCCATCCAATAGTACTCTTAAGATATCTAATAATGCGTTTTACCGTAATTAAGTGAGACTCTTTAGGAAAAGATTGGATTCTAGCATATAGACAGACACAAAACATAATGTCTGGCCTACTAGCTGTCAAATAAAGCAAGCTACAATCATGCAACGATAGAGTTTTATGTCAATATTTTACTTTGTTCATCCTTGTGATAGCCATGAGTGTCTTGCTAATTCTTGCATCTTCAAGCCCATCACTTTTTTGCATGATTTGGAGTCCAAGAAAGTAGTTGAGCTCCCCCATCATACTATTTTCGAACTCTTTCTTCATGCATGATTCAAATCCTTACAAAGCTTTTTATTAGTAGATCCAAAAAAGATATCATCAACATATATTTGCACAATTAGGATATCATTATCTACATGCTTTGTAAACAAGGTAATGTCAACTTTGCTTTTAACAAAACCATTGGAAACAAGAAAACTTAAAAATCTTTTATACCAAACTCCTGGAGCTTGTTTTAAACCATAAAAGCGTTATTAAGTTAAAAAATAAAATCATGATGTGTACGATCAATAAACCCGGAGGTATTGTTCAACTTACACCTCCTCTTCATTAAAACTATTCAAAAATACACTTCTAACACCCATTAGAGAAAGCTTTAATCTTTGAAAGAAGTAAAGGCAAGTGTCATTCGTATGGCTTCAAGCCGTGCTACGACGTAAAGGTTTCCTCAAAATTAATACCTTCAATTTGAGTGTAATCTTGGGCCACTAACCTAGTTTTATTCCTAATAATATTTCTCGACTCATCCAACTTATTCTTAAAAATCTATTTTGTGCCAATGGTTGGCCAATCATGGGGCCTAGGAACAAGGTGTCAAACTTGATTGTGCTCAAATTGATTGAACTCTTCTTGCATTGTAAGTAACCAATATGAGTCGCCCTCGGCTTCGGGAATGTTCTTGGGCTCAATATGAAAGACGAATGCAAAATTACAACATATATCATGGAGTTTGGAGCGAGTAATTACCTCCTTGGATACATCACCTATGATGAGATCCTTAGGATGGTTTGTAGCATATCTCTAATTCTCTGAAAGTGGTTAAGTTGGCTCACTTCAACTTCTTGAACTTTGTCATGCAATGGAAGAGTTAGCTATAAATGAGTAATAAAAGCAAGAGAGAAGAGAGAAGAAATAAATGAGTAAAATTCTACACTAGTGCAAAGAAATAAAAGCATGTAAAAACACCAAAGAATGAAAAGAAGAAGGAAAAATATTACTTATATAAGATTGTCACCTTCAAATACAATTTGTACACACACTCTCTTTTTCACTCTAATAGCTAAGCTAAGTTAGAAGATGAAGAAAATACAAGCAACTAAAGAACTCCTAAAAACAAACTAATATCAATACCCTAACTCTGCATATCCCCTTCTCTGAAAAACCAAGGGGGTATTTATAGGCACGGGAGGAAAGCGGTCAGGGGAGACAATCCCTGGCACGAAGTACTGGCATAGTTGCACCAGTACTGTCGCGGAAAGGCGGCACTTGCCTCGTTTCTCATGCCACCTGGCGCCACTTTTTGGTGTGTCCCCCTACTGCTTTCTGGTTTTCTGCACCTTGTGTTGTCAGATTCAACATTCAAAGTTAATGGCTATATTAGGATCTAAAAATCACCAAATAAATGGGATTTTTTATCTTCTTCTTCATTCCACACTATGGACTAGGAACACATAAGAAAAATCATTATTAGCAACATTTTTAAATAAAATAAATATGAAGATGTGGTATGAAATATGCAATATTATAGACTAATTAGCCCCCATCCATCACAGGGACATGTGATGTGGCACTTTGTTCCACATGGCACTTAGTTCCACACATCAGGCATGGGATTCTAGAGGTGACCCCCATGTTGTTCCACGACACTTAGTTCCATATAACAAATCAGTAACGGTAGTATCAGGATTCAGTAATAAGTCCCCGTAAAGCAGTAATCATGATATAGGAATCATTGTCAAGTCAGGAGTTAATATCATTATCATATATCAGGTATCAGTATCAGATATCTATGTCATGTCAGTAATGTCAAGTAAATCAATAATCATGATTATATCCAGTTAGGGTTTAAGGTACCAAGTCTGGAAACAGTATAATGTCATAGATTAGAAGTTGTCGTATGATATAATAATCAGTATATGAGATGTCAATGTTATGTGTCACTGTCATGTCAGTATATTGTCAGCATCAAGTATTAGTAACAGATGTTAAGTCAGGTAATTCATGTCAAATATCAGTAGTAATATCAGTATCAGTATCAAGTAAATAATATAAAAGCAGCACTACAACTATGCACATACAAGCGGAGGAAAGCAGCACTGGGGCACAATTAGCGAACAGTGTTTAGTCACTAAAGCGCTAGGCGGAGCTACAGGAAGGACTCGGCCTACACTGTGGTCTGAAATCCGGCAGAGTTTCGCCTTAACGAGTTTAGTGAATAAAGCGCTGAGCGCTAACTATGCCTACCAGGTGCTGCTAAAAATGGAGCTAAACTGTTAAAAACCTCAAAGAGGTTAGTTAAGCCCGGAGGCTGTGCCGAAGGTAGTATATGTACTTGCAGAAAATGTTAGCATCATACACGGGCATTAAATAATATAATAATCCCAAACATCATCACAAGCTCCATATTATGCTCCTTAACTGGGTACCCTCTGCCCCCAGTCACCACGAAACCTTAATGTAATGGGTGACTTGCAAAGCGGTCTTCTAGATGATATTCCAGAACGGATAGAGCATCCGAGGCATAGAACCCCCTATTCGACTACTACGAAACCCTAATAGTAGTAGGAAGTGGCGCTGGTCTGTTGTCCTTGGATAACCGGGAGGGGTCTCCCGAGACAGCCAACCCCTGAAGGAAAGTTTGCCCCGAGGGTCTTCTCCTGCAGCCTGCACCACTGTTAGTTCCAAAATACAGATAATTTCAGAAAATACATTTTAATTCCAGAAAATATATATTAATTCTAAAAATTTAGGAAATTCATAAAAATGCACAGAAAATTCTTAAATGCATAGAACAATCATAAACATATAGAGAAAATTCCTAAAATGTCAAAAAATCTTAAAAATGGTCGGATAAATTCTGAAAATTATAGAAAATTCCTAAAAATGCTCAGAACATGAAATATGCATATGCACATGTAAAAATACACTTGTACAAGTGTATATATATATGTATACGCAACAAGAGAAGAGTACTTACCTACATCAAAAAAAATACCCGATACCACGCTTACTTGTGCACGTGTGTGAACGTGGTCAGCCAAGAGGCCGGTAGTGGGCTGTAGGAGGACGGAGGAAGGTGTGGTAAGGGTTTTTAGAGAGAGAAAATACAAAGAAGAGAGAGAATTCTAGAGAGAAAATTGTGATTTTAGTTTTGGAAGAGAGAAATGGTGGATGGGTATGGAATTGGTGGAGTAGGTGGCGGAGCAGATGGGGAAGGCCAAGGAGGTGGCCGGCCTAAAATAGGATGAGGGATGAGAGAGATATCTAGAGAGAGAAAGTAAAGCATGAGAGAGAAAATATTGTTTTGGGCCTTTTAAAGAGAGAATTATAGGAGAAAATTATAGGAGGTAGAGGAGAGTGAGAGGGAGCCATCTACTATAGCTAGCCATGGTGGGTGTGAGGAAAGTTTGAGAACGTGTGGAGAGAAGTTAAAGAGAGGAGAGAGAAAATGCCATTTTAGGGTTTTTATTGGGAGAAAAATTATTGGAAAAATATTGGGGTTATGTTTAGGCCTAGGGATCATGTTAGGATGATGGAAAAGTGGCCATGGTGTCATAAGATTTTTAGAGAGTGAAATGGAGTATTTTTGGAGAAAGAAATGGAGAGAAAATGATGAGGTAAAGGATGAGTTCGGCCTTGGGGTGATAAAGATGAGTGAGAGAGTGTTCTAGAGAGTGGTGGAAGCTTGCATTAGAAGTTAAGAAGGTGGCTTCAATGGGAAGCCGTGGAAGTGTATAGAAACTTAGAGAAAAAGAAAAAGAAAAGAAAAGGAAAAAAGAAAAAAGAAAGAATTAGAAATGCAAATATGAGATTATTGGGAGGTTATGTGTAAATGTCTATGTTTTCCATTGATTTTGCAAAGGGGAAAACTTACAAAAAGGGGTCGAGGAGCTAAATTACAAGTAATTCTTTTGCAATAAAAAGATTACAAGTAGATCTCCTCTGAGATTCTGGAGAAGTGTGCCGATAGGAGTCTGGTCAGCGCACGACCACTTTGTCCCTTTGATGATGCAATCGATCAGACGGTTAGTCTGCTACCTGACAGGATTCCCTTCTCGCCTGGTTCGGGAAATCGGAGAACAGAAGGTTGGTAGAACCCTCTTGTTACTCCTCAAACTGCCTCCGCTTGGGAATTCCTTCTCGCCTGGTTCCGGAAATTTCTTAATAGGGAGGAGGATCTTAGGGTATTAGCACCCTGATTAGAGAAGTAGTTTTCTGAATTCTTGAAAGCAAGAGAATAGATCTCTATTTAGCCTTCTCTTCTCCTTCTTTCAGCCTCTATCTCTGTGTGTCTGCTCATATACCCCTGGTGGGCTATTTATAGGGAGAGCAGGGGTACAATTGTCCCTTTGTAAATCTAGAAACAGATTAAGTTAATCTGTTTATATTTGGAAAGTAGCCTAGCCGCGAGGCTAGGATCAGCTTTTGCGAAGCTAGGAATAACAGGTAGTGTCGATCTCCTAATCCATTTTGATTATTTCCAAATATTTGAAGGATCTCCCTGATCTTCTTGCTTTTTTTAGGAGAGTCAACAGATTATGGTAAACAACTGCCCAATTTGATCTTAGATTTGATCTTGATTAAGTTTGATCCTGAATAGATTTGATCTTATCTGGAGATTTAATTGGTCAAAGTTGACCATAACAGACCTGCAGTGGAGCTGCCGCGTTGAGCTCACAGCGGAGCTGGAAGGAGCATCTGGCGAAGTCATAAGAAAGCTCTTCAGCGGAGCTGGATAAACATCTGTGGCAAAGCTACCGACCATCCTTCTACGTGATTGCGCGTGGCTTCGAGCGAAGTTAACTCTCTGCGGAGTTAACTGAGCACTTCAGGCGAAGCTGTAAGTTAGCTCTCTGATAGAGCTTTGAACAACTCCAAGGCGAAGTCAGACAAACTTAGCCTCTCAGGTGAGGCCTATCCCCTTGGGCTCATGTGATGCTAAGTGTTGAGTTAACTTAGTATCTTAGGCCTGCTTTTCAAAGAAAATCTGAGTTTACTGTCTGCTTCACTGAATCAGTAGAGTCTAGGTTGCTGATTTGTCCCTCGGAGAAGGGTAAAAAAAACTGGTCGTCAGCTTGTCTGCCATTTGTCTTTTGTAAATGTCGACAAGTTTAGACATTGTTCAGGCCAGTCAGCAATCTTAACTTTTTAGAGTGTCAACAAGACCCCCTTCAAAGTTTTCGTAAGTCTGTAATGGAATGGCTCAGACTCCGAAATACTTTGAATTGCTTTGATTGATGGTATGTGAAGTACGAACGTCACCATAGTAGTTGAGTTCAGCTTCGCTTTCAATTCTGCTTCTGGATTGGAATTAGTTCACTGAGGAATCGTGCAGATTCGCGATTCTGGGTTGCTTCGCATCTGGGTAGCTTCGCGTCTGGGCCTCGGGGAATTCATTACTGTTGATGATAGCGAGGCCTCGGATGCAGGAAGTCTTCGCTTTGAAGCAGATACAGGTGCTGAGGCTCCAGCAGCTGCTTCTGGTAGGGTAGGTATAGCCCCCGTGGAACATGTTGATGTGGAAGAAGTGGAGGAAGAAGACCCTGACGTCCACTTCAAGCGAAAGCGGGAAGGCGGATCTCGTAGAAAGAGGGTAGTGAAGAAGCCTCGTCACTACGCTCCTACAGTTATTGCAGAGGACGAATCATCTGCAGTGCCTTCTCCTCCTTCTCCATTAGTCATTAAGTTGTCGGCTCCTAGGCAGACCACCGGTAAAGCTGTTCTGGACCTTAGTAAGATCATCATTATTCTTGCAATACACTCTTATATATTCCATATAGCTCATTGTTTACTTCATGATTCAGGAACTAAGGTGGTGAAAGACCCGAGAGCTGAGGCTGCGGGAGAACAGGGGGAACATTATGATCCCCTGTTTACTTATAAGAAGACAATGAGGCTAGCTATTTCGCCATCTCAGAAGAATCTAGGGGTGATGCGGCCGATATAGGTCCTTCAAGTGCTGGGACTTCAAAAGGAAGCCCTATGGCCTCCAGCTCTTTTGGGTGGACCACCGAGGGTTTGGCGAGCGAAGGTGGGCCGGCCGTCCGCATTGACTCTGCCAAAGATTTTCCTATGGAGCCTGAGGGGACTGATGCAGCCATCGAGGAAGTTCGGAGAGAGATTGTGGCTACGGCAGTTGAGGCAATATCATCTTTTGGTAGTGCTTTGACCTTTTGTAAGTAATTCTTCTCGTGATATTCATTACGCCTTTCTTAAACAGAATCTTGCTACAGGTGTTTCGCCTCTGGGTGCATCGACTTCAAGAGAGCCAACCAATCTTCCTGAGGGAACCAGGGGTGAAGTAAGTACTTCGACTGCGGCGGATGCTGCCGAGTTAGATGCTTTGTATCACGGGTTGCCCTCTTATCAGCCTGAACCGGCCAGAGAAAAGGGGATTGAGGGAACAGTATTCACGGAACTAACCTCACTCCCAACTATATCGGTAAGTGAGATGCCATTTGTTTTGCCAGTGTCGCCTATCCTACTAAGCGTGGAGTTGAAGGTGATCACCAGTCATACTTCTCCAACACTGGTGGTTGAGCTAGTTCTCCTAGAAATAGTCACTAACCCTACTTCGGTTGTGGCTAGTGTACTGGTTTCAATGAGGACTCCTCCGAGATCACCGACGATCTCTCATATTACTCCAGCCAGTACTTCTACTATTCCTTCCACAGTAATGTCAGTGAAACCGGTGGAAGCTTTGTCTTCAGAAGCTGCTCGTTCACCGGGCGTAGTTGAGGCCGAGAACGAAACCGTGGCTAAGTTAGTCGACAGATTTTATAAGGGCTTAAAGTGTTCCATTGCTTTGGCCTTGGAGGGCTCGACTATCTCATTTTCTTCTTTAAAGGTGGTCTTCTCCCGAAGCATTGACAGCATCCGAGACTTTGGAGGGGATAACCAGGCTGCCACATTGCAGCTTCTGGTGGACAGACTCGAGAGGGATCTGGACGAATGGCGCCATCTTAGCCATTCAGATCTGGAGTCTTCAATTAACGAAGAGCTTGCGCATCTTGCTGCTCAAATCCATGAAGCTCATCTTGTCGCTCAAGAAGCCGCTAAGACAATTTCTTCTGACTTGAAATCCTTGGAGACAAGGAAAGTAGAGCTCAGAAATGCCATAGACGCTTCTAGCAGTGCTCTTCTTGACGCTGAGGATAAAATTGAAAAGGTCAAGGAAATGATCAGGAAGGCTAAACTCTTTTGTCAAGGCTGAACCGGTGTGTCTTGAAGAGATTGCTCGGATTGAGCGGTTTAAGGCTCAAAATGACGAAGTCCTGCAGCAGGGGCTAGCACAGAGGGCAACTTGGCTGAAATTGAGGCTCGCTTATCCCAAACGGCGAGCTTTGATGAGGCTGAGTTGAGGTCGCAGGTACTTATCAGGGCTGCTGAGGAGAGGAAGAATAGGCTGGCCACTCTTGAAGAACGTATCAAGTCCTATAAAGCGCCATCGTAGCTTGTAATCCGTGCATTCATGTATCCCTCTTTTGGAATCAATGAAAAGTGATTTTATTTGACTCCTCTGTTGCATTTCTAACTTGTTATATCTTTTGAATTTTCAATGCCTGCTTTCAAGTTGTATTGCAGTACTCTAACAGGAAACGGAATAATGATATAACTAATCTAATCAGCGGTGATAAGCTGAGAGAGTCAGCCACACATTTGAGAAAATAGTCCTTACTGGACTAAAAGATGAGACTTGGCTATCTGTCAGTTCAGAGGTCGCTGGGACGTAACCGATTAAGAAGCCACCAAGCTAAAATTTGTATGAGATTTGGAAGGAATTATCAGAGGTATATTGTTAACGTGACAACCAGAAAAGTCCACTAAAGACTGAGTGGGACTCAGAAACGCACTGGGGAGCTAGGAAATGGATCCCATAAAGATCATATGTCAGAGGTGTAATGTTAACATGACAAAAAGAACTTCGTGGGAATTCATAAAGCAATTTGTCAGAGGTGTAATGTTAACTTGACAAAAAGAAAAGTCCATTAAAGACTGCTTGGGACTCAAAAACTCGCTGGGGAGCGAGGAAGTGAATCCCATAAAAGATCATATGTCAGAGGTGTAATGTTAACGTGACAAAAAGAACTTCATAGGAATTCGTAAAGCAATTTGTCAGAGGTGTAATGTTAACTTGACAAAAAAGAAAAGTCCACTAAAGACTGAGTGGGACTCAGAAACTCGCTGGGGAGCTAGGAAGTGAATCCCATAAAAGATCATATGTCAGAGGTGTAATGTTAACGTGACAAAAAAACTTCGTGGGAATTCGTAAAGCAATTTGTCAGAGGTGTAATGTTAACTTGACAAAAAGAAAAGTCCACTAAAGACTGAGTGGGACTCAGAAACTCGCTGGGGAGCTAGGAAGTGAATCCCATAAAAGATCATATATTAGAGGTGTAATGTTAACGTGACAAAAAGAGCTTCGTAGGAATTCGTAAAGCAATTTGTCAGAGGTGTAATGTTAACTTGACAAAAGAAAAGTCCACTAAAGACTGAGTGGGACTCAAAAACTCGATGGGGAGCTAGGAAGTGAATCCCATAAAAGATCATATGTCAGACGTGTAATGTTAATGTGACAAAAAGAACTTCGTAGGAATTCGTAAAGCAATTTGTCAGAGGTATAATGTTAACTTGACAAAAAGAAAAGTTCACTAAAGACTGAGTGGGACTCAGAAACACGCTGGGAGCTAGGAAGTAAATCCCATAAAAAATCATATGTCAGAGGTGTAATGTTAGCGTGACAAAAAGAACTTCGTAGGAATTCGTAAAGCAATTTGTCAGAGGTGTAATGTTAACTTGACAAAAAGAAAAGTCCATTAAAGACAGAGTGGGACTCAGAAAATCGCTGGGGAGCTAGGATGTGAATCCCATAAAAGATCATATGTCAGAGGTGTAATGTTAACGTGACAAAAAGAACTTCGTCGGAATTCGTAAAGCAATTTGTCAGAGGTGTAATGTTAACTTGACAAAAAGAAAAGTCCACTAAAGACTGAGTGGGACTCAGAAGCTCGCTGGGGAGCTAGGAAGTGAATCCCATCAAAGATCATACATAAGAGGTGTAATGTTAACGTGACAAAAAGAACTTCGTGGGATTTGGTGTTCTTTATATGTGGTCTTATCTTTCCATGGATGAGAGTTGGTAAGTGATCTTGGAGAGGGAATCAAATGGGAACAGGTCCCTTAGAATTTTTAGTAAATCCTCAGTTGTCAACGGATTTGATATGCCTTTACCAACTACCGTTTGAGTCGGGCTAGCCTTGCTATTCCCTTAGCATGATGAGTTATCAAGGACTTATGTTGGGCTTAAAAGCCAACATTTTCCTTTATCCTTAACCGTTAGAGGTGTCGGATTATCTGATTACTATTTTTGTAACCTTGATTCTTCTTTGAGACAACCAGTGTGCGATCGGCTCTATACTGGTTTACGGTCGTATGATCTCGTTTAGAGAAAGAGAGGGGCGCTCTTTCTGCATATCTCAGATTTGAAAGTCTTAATCAGAGGTGTAATGTTAACTTGATCATGAGAAGGATCCTTATCAAGGATAATACTTCTTTAAGAACCTGCCATTGATCGGCATGATGAGTAAATCACCATCTAAAGTCATAAGGCGATATGCTCCATTTGAATAGACTGTTTCTATTACAAACGGTCCTTCCCATTTGGGCTGAAATTTGCCTTTATTTTTTGCATCATGATCATCGGTCGTCTGACGGCTAAAACCGAATCTCCTTTCTGAAAGACTCTTTGTTTAACCTTCTTATTGAAGGCTTTTGAGATCTGAGCTTGATACAACTCAATGTGTTGCTGAGCTTGTAACCGCTTCTCATCTAGGGCTTCGAGCTCTTGAAGACACAACCGATCATTGTCCTCTGATGTGATCTTAGTGATCAGAGCGACTCGTAATGACGGCATCTGGATTTCTAACGGTATGACTGCTTCACACCCGTATACCAGGGAAAAAGGCGTATTGCCTGTGGGGGTCCGAACTGTGGTTCGGTAGGCCCAAAGCATTCACTAAGCTTCTCATCCAATCTAACTTATTTGAGGAAATGAACTTTTAGAGTAACTTAATGATTGTCTTGTTGAATGCTTCCGCTAAGCCACTAGCGGCGGGATTATAAGCAGTTGAAGCCGCATTCTGAATTCGATATTTGTCACAGAACCGATAGAATACCAGCTTGCAAATTGGGGACCGTTATCATGGATGATCCGCCTAGGGACACCAAATCGATGGATGACATGGTGTTTGATGAAATTAACCACGTTAGAAGTTTTAACTTCAACCAGTGCTATAGCTTCTGCCCACCTCGAAAAGTAATCGGTTATTGCTAAAATAAACCGGTGACCTTTTGTTGAAGAGAGGGTGATGGCCCTACGACATCGATTCCCATGCTTCAAATGGCCATGAAGCAACAGCTGGGTGGAGCAACTCCAGAGGCTGATGTATGAAGTCCGCATGAATTTGGCATGCTTTACACCTTCGTGCATACTGGATGGTGTCGGCTGTCATGGTTGGCCAATAATATCCAAGCCTGTGTAGTCTGTCCTTGAGTTTTGGACCTAGCTGATGAGCTCCGCATATGCCGTCGTGTGCTTCTTTGAGCACTTCCAGTGCCTCTGAATTAGAAAGGCAATGGAGTAGGATACCGTCATATGAATGACGGTAAAGTGTCTTCAGAGTTGGGTCATAGTAAAAGCGGAGAGACCTTCGCCTGATAGATGCCGCTTCTTTAGGGTCATCCGGCAGTAAACCATGGAGAGCATAGTCGATGAAAGAAAATCACCAATCTCTCGGTTCAAGATCCGTCGAGATATTATAGACCTCTCTGGTTCTTAACATATGTTTAGAGCAGACAAGATGTCGAGTCGCTACTGTAAGTTGATACTCGGTGTCGACTGGCAAGGCTAGTGTTATTGCTAATGCAGTCAGAGCATCCGCCTTAGTATTCTGAGATCGAGACACGTGCCCGATGTAAAGCCATCAAATAGATTAGCCATTTTGATGACTGCGTGATAATAAGGTACCAAATCCTCGTGACGGACCTCATATTCACCTTTAACCTGATTAATAATCAGTTTTGAATCACCGTAAGCTTCAAGGTAGCGTATCCCCATTTCGTGGGCGAGCTGAAGACCAATAAGTAGAGCATTGCATTCTGCCACATTGTTAGAGCATGATTGCATCAGAGAAAATGCTCTAGGAAGGATATGATTTTGTGGAGAGATAAACACAACCCCCACGCCGGTAATGATCCTGCCTTTAGGACCTATTCGTAATGCTTCATCAAAGAACATCTACCAAACTTCATCCTCTGAAGTTGTATTAGATTCAAAGGCTTCATCTGGAATGTCTTCATGAAGTTTTGAGCTTTCCGAAGCCGGATGAGCAGCCAAGAACTCTACAAGTGCCTGGCCTTTAACCGCCTTCTGAGGGATAAAGAGCATGTCGTATTGAGACAAAAGAAATGCCCACTTAGCTAATCTTAAATTCAATGATCCTGGTATTCGTCATGAGAAGACGCAAAGGATTCACTCTGGAAATGACATGTATGGTTTGGCCGACCAAATAATGTTGTGTCTTCTGAACGGCAAAGACAAGAGCTAAGCACTCCTTCTCAATAGGATTATAGCGAGATTCTGCCCCTATCAGAGTCATGCTCAGATAATAAATAGCCTGTTAGTAACCATTGTCGTCTTTTTGAGCAAGCAGGACACCAAGAGAATGGTCCATACCTTTCACATAAAGTAAGAACGATTTTCCTGATGTGGGAGCTACTAAGACTGGAGGTTTTGTGAGATTTCTCTTGATATCCTCATAAGCTTCCTGACAAGCTTTATCCCATACAAAGGAAACACCCTTTTTCATGAGTCGGGTGAACGGTTGACAGCGGCCCGAGAGATTTGCGATGAATCTTCTGATATAAGCCAGTCTACCTTGTAAGCTTCTAAGTTCTTTGAGATTCTTAGGTGGATGCATGCTCTGAATGGCTTTGACTTTGTCTGGGTTAAGATGAATTCCTTTTGATGTAACAATAAACCCAAGGAACTTGCCACTCGAAACCCCAAGAAGGATTTTGTCAGATTCATTTTTAGTTGATGAGCCTGCATTATGTCGAACATCGTTCTCAAGTCACGAAGATGGTCATTCTTATTACGGCTTTTGACAGCAATATCGTCGACATAGCATTCTACCGTTTTTCAGAGATGATCACGAAAAATTGTGTTCATTTCCCGTTGATAGGTTGCTCCCGCGTTCTTTAACCCGAAGGGCATCACGGTGTAGCAGTATACTCCCAATGGCGTTCAGAACGAAGTATGCTTCTCGTCCTCTGGATACATCTTAATCTGATTGTACCCTCAAAAGCCGTCCATGAAAGACATTCTTTCGAATCCACAGGTATTATCAATCATGACATCAGTGATGGGCAGTGGGAATTCGTCTTTAGGACTGGCTGTATTAAGATAACGGTAGTCGATGCAGATCTATATTTTCCTATTCTTCTTGAGAACTGGAACTGTATTAGCAACCCAGTCTGGGTGTTGTTCCTCCCGTATGAAGCCACATGCAATGACCTTATGAACTTCAACTTCAATAGCCTCCATAATGTTCGGACGAAACCGGCGTTGCTGCATTTGACTGGCTTGGAGTCAGATCTGATGTTCAGATGATGCATGGCTACTTGTGGATCAAGTCCGGGCATGTTTCCGTAGTTCCATGTAAAGACATCTACATACTCCTTTATAAGTATCATCAGTTCTTCTCTTTCTGCGAGTGGTAAGCTTTCACTTATAAAGATGGGCCTAGGGTGATCTTGACTACCCAAGTTAATCTGGATCACCTTGTCTTCAGTAGGTGGTTCGCGTTGTTCAAATCGCTTTTCCCACTGGAGGTCCAACTGCTGAGCCCATGGTTCCTCATTAGTAGCTTCCATTGGCTCCAATTGGTTGCTTAAAGTCATATTAATAGTGAGCTCTTTAAACACTGCTCCCACACTGACGTCCGAGTCCCATTCGGAAGAAGAGGCAGAGTGTGATAGGATTGGTTTATTATCTTCGGGTTGAACCGTTGTTGGCGGTGTAGGTATAACGTACCCCAACCCCCTGCGTGTATTATCATAGTAATTTGTAGGTTTCCCTCTTGGTACGAAATTGCGCAGCAAACCACATCTTCTTTTTTCAAAATTTAGGTTCCCATGCTTCAGGTTGTACCCTATTTTCTTTATCATATGGTGCGCTGGTCGCACATAATGAAAAAATTGTGGCGTGTCTAAGTCTGAACTTGAATCCGCAGCTGCAGACCTTTGCAGTTGGGCTTTACCCAATACTATTGACAACTGACCTTCTTTGGATGGAGGGACCACTAAAACGGATCCCTCTATGAATTTCACGGGTGTACTTTATGTACTTAGATTATGTAAGGGCATGTGCAGAGAGCTATCCTTAACGGATGCAAACAATTCGACACTCACAGGATATCCAAAGAAAATATTATCATTAATTACCCATTCTCCCTCATCTTTAGAAGGAGGGTTACACTGGAGATTATTAAAACATGCTATAACCAGTTCGTTGACCAAAGTGGCCGGCATGTCTGTTTCGGACTCTGAATCCGCCTCATTACAACTATCATCATAGTCAGGCATTGATTCTTCTGGCGTTTTATTAACCTCTTGATATAGGAGAGCGCGTCAGTAAAGTAGTTTTCCACCCCTTTGAATGATTGCTTCTCAGCGAAGATAGTTCATACTGTTGCATTATCTTCAACATATTTGAAGTACTGATGCAGAGTGGAGGGGACAATCCAATTAGCGTGGATCCAAGGCCTCCCTAATAATAAGTTGTATGATGTGTCAGCGTCAATGACATAGCACGTCACCTCTGACTTCAGGCTCCGATTCGGCAACGGAGTCGAATCTTCCCAAGCTGTTGACTACTTGCTGCATTAAAATCGTATATTGTTGTAGTGGTTGCGGACAGCCTGTATAGTAGTATGCCGAGGAAGTAGAGGAGCCTTTTGTGGATGATACTGAGTGCAGACCTCGGGTCAACCTGTACCCTTTCAATGCATGTCGAACCGATGTCTCCAGTGTAGTACAAAGGTCGATCGTGCTTGTTAACCTTGAGGAGCATATCCTCCGCTGTAAAGGTAATAGAAGGTACCTTTGATTGCACATGATGGCATTCAGGGCAGGCGGACTGAGTGTCATCTTTAGGGATTTCTGGTATATATGTCAGGAATGATTCTGAATTAGCCAGTGCATCCCTGAGTGCTTCTCTTGTCTCTTTTGAGAGACGAAGGAGCTCGTGTATGGTAATATGAGCCAGGATATTGGCCAGCTGGGCCAATATGTCGAAACGAAAGGGCATGTTAAGCCCTGGGTCTGAAGGCTTCTTCAGGGCATGATTGAACCGGATTTTTTTCTGCTTCTCCTTTCTCGTCGTCGGGAGCAGAGTCGGTGTGGATATTTGTACTGACGTCGTCTATTGTTGTGTCTCGTCAGTAGCTTTCTCATACTGCTTTAAATATGATTTTTTGGATTGAGTACCTGTTGGCTGAGGTACATCAGTCTGCGTCGTGCAAGCATGCTTTCCCCTTTAGAATTGCTGAGAGAAGCTGATGTGAGATTGCCATTGTCTAGCAGGATGGAGATGACATTGCAAGATTTGCCCTTCGACTTGGATTTCTTCGAATCCCATTGTTCATCTTGGACAAGGCCTGAGTGTATCCACATGATTTCCCCTGTCTCCAGTGTCAAAGGAATAAGACCCATATTCTCTTGAGTTTTAGCTAAAAGAAGCTTTACTTCCAACCGTGGGTAGGGATTGGATAAGTCCCGTCAGGAACTGTGACCTTTGGGGTTTTGCTGAACTCGAGGGTCACCATGTTTGCAGTGACTTTCCTTTGCTCTGATTTTAGAGTCAGAACTCCGGCATCGACTAAAGCTTGGATCTTGTCCTTGAGGGCAAAGCACTTGTCAGTAGGATGATGAATCATCCTATGAAAGAGACAATATTTGGAATCGTTCGTGCGTTCTATTTCGTTAGGACGCCGAGCATCCAGCGGCTTCAATTTATTCCCTTTGTGTCGTAAATGTAATATTGCGACTGCCTATTCATCTTTGAAGGAGTACTGTTTCGGAGGAAACTTGGACTCCTGATTATTGGAGCCGCTCTTCTTCGCCTTCGACTGAATATCTCCCCTGATAATTCGACGGACATAGTCTCTTTCCCTTTAGCTTGAGAAGACTGTGCCATGTCTCTGCGTTCTTTATTATTCATACTCCATTTGCCTTTAGGGATAGATGGTTCGAACTTCTTAGCCAACTTTTCGGCTATCTCAGCTTGCTCGACCAGTTCTTTCTAGGTATGGGCTTTGACAGCTCCCATGCGAATTTCTACTTAGTCTAAGAAGTTATGCCTGCACGTCTATAAGAGCATAGGTAATGGTATCCCTGCGGGCACATCAAAGATAAGTTTCTGAACCGTTCAATGTAGTCGCGAATAGATTCGCCCTTCTTCTGTACGGTAGAGAGAAGTTTGTCCATGGTCACCTCGGTATCGTCCTCATAGAAACGAGAAAGAAATCAGGTTTCCAGGTCGATCCATGAATTGATAGAGCCCAGAGGAAGGCTTCAGAACCAGTCGAATTCTACCCCTTCAAGGTGCCAATGAACAGTCTGGCCATGATAGCATCATTGTTTATAACATTACTCGTCTGAGACTGAAAATAATAGATATGCTGGTTTGGCGAGCTCTTACCATCATATGTATGTAACCTTGGTGGTTTGAACTTTGGTGGGTATGGTACTGAATCCCATTCTAGCGGGTAAGGACGGACTGCCCTACTTTCTTTAGTTCATCCCTCTGAGCTAGGGATGCAATCTGAGCTTGTATGCCTTTAAGAACTTTAGCGTCTAAAGAAGAACTCTCCTTTGACTTCTCAGTCTTTGGTTGTTCATTGCTATGATGTTCTTCCTCATCATGGTTACTCCCGGTATCATTGTTATTCCGGTTATTGAGGAGTTGAGTGAGCATCTGTTGAATGTTGTCCAAGGCTTCTTGCTGGGCCTTAGAGGTTTGCTCTTGGGCTTCTAACCGTCGTCGGAGGTCATCATTATCATTATCAGCCATATTTACTGACACTCTATCCGTTCGCACCGAGCTGACTGTCACTAAAGAGGCATACCCGCTCTCTTCCTCCTCCTCCCCAGACCATTGGAATAATCCTTTCATTGGTTCTAGTGAGGTTACTGCAGTTGAGGAAGATGGCTGTTTATAATTGTAGGGTATTGCAACCCTAGATCTGGTGTTTCTGAAGACACCTTCTTCATATACCAAGACTTCGCCAAGGCCTGGGCTATAATCTGGATCTGGGAAACTAGAGGGATTGGCATGCGACGCTCGTCTGCCCCTACGCAGCTCTCGTCCCCTTCCGATCATATTAACAGATGCAGAGGGCAAATCTTGCGGTACACTCCTTTTGCGATGTTTTACCGAAGCTTGCACCGACAGTCGATCAAAAACTGATCGTCGGCGTGGAGGAATGGCGGGGATTAATCCTAGCCTGCAATGGACCAAGTGGGCTGTCACCAACTGACATCCCACTTGTTGACAACAGGAGGGAGAAATCCAGAAAGATTCCGACTTCCATTTGCTTGTCAAGAATTTTCGCAAGTCAGACCCGGCCAGGCCTAAATTATCTAGCACAGAGGCTCTGTTGGATTGTGCATAGACGATGTCCTGTTCTTTTCGTCACCGCAGAAGTGATTAGAACTAGATAGTGCTTTAGCTCTAGCTTTGCGGCTAAAAGCTTTAGGAATACCCTTAGGTGCTGAAGCTGTATGAGCACCGCTATTAACACTTAGGGATGATCCCTTAGCTTTACTGCAAAGAGCGAGCTTAGTACTTGAAGAACTGGAGAGCGAAGCACACTGTGGTGCTTTATCCGCTGCCTTGCTGCTAAAGAGATTAGCACTGGATAATACTTTAGCTCTAGCTTCGCGGTTAAGAAATTTAGGAATGTCCTTGGGTGTTGAAGCTGCATAAGCACCGCTGTCAACACCTAAGGGCGATCCCTTAGCTCCGTTGCGAAGGGCGAGCTTGATGTTCGAGGAACCAGGGGCGAAGCACACTGTGGTGCTCTGTTCGCTTCCTTGTTGCGAAGGAGGTTAGCACCGCTGGGTGCTCTAGCCTGACTGCCGGGAACTTCATGCGTACCCTGAGGTACTGTGCGTGCCACACCATGAGTAGCTTCGTTTATAAGAACGAGGCTGGCGCTAGGAGTTACTGCTCTACAATAGGCAGAGGTAAAGTCGCCGTTGTAACTTCGCGGCTAGTAGTCTCGACGAAGCTGGCAGGCATCTTGCCTTTATCTTCACAGGATAGATGAACTTGTGGCATAACTACGCCTGAAGCTTCGCATGGAGCTTTCTGCTTTAGCCTCCACTTCTGCTTTGGAAAAGGAGACTTAGGTTCGCAGGGAACCTGGCTAGCTACACACGAGGCTGAGAGGAGTTAGAAGGATTCTGCCTCAGGTTTCTGTTCCGAAACCTTAGCCATCAAGACCTTTATGTGCTTTCGTGCACGGAGCATTGAACCACCCCCAGAGAGGAGCTCTTCGAATTTTCCTTGGTCGAAGTGAACGACTAGGTTTTTGAAGGTAACAGGCTGAAGATTCTGACCCTTGTATAGCGGGCCTGCTTCCTTGTTGCGCTAGAAGACCGTGGTAGGCTTGCAGAGAGCCTTACCTGTCTCCATAGAGACTTGCATCGCAGATTTAGCCAGAGGGGCTCTGGCCACACCAACTTCCCTGAACTCAAAAATAGACCCGAAGGTCTGTTCGTCACATGCAGCACTTGATTCTCAACAGTGGAGAATTTAGTGCCCAGCGGAGTTGCCATCTTGTTTTCCATTGATTTTGCAAAGGGGAAAAACTTACAAAAAGGGGTCGAGGAGCTAAATTACAAGTAATTCTTTTGCAATAAAAAGATTACAAGTAGATCTTGTAAGATCCCTAGTTAGAAATACTGTATTTTATTTTCCTAAAATATTTATTTTGATTTACATATATTTTTTAATCAACTTAATTTATTATTTTTTTCTTGTGATTATTATTATTATTAAATATGGAAATTTATTTTAAGATAATAAATGACACTTTGGCTTTATATACTATTGCCAATATTTCTTATCAATATTTTAGTTACTTATTACTATTAGTATTATTATTTTTAATATTGTTAGTGCTTATTAATTATTAATAGTATTACTAATATATTATTTATTATTGTTGTATGGTTAATTATTAAGATTATTATTATTAGTGTTATTATTATTTTATTTAATTATTTTAATATTAGTATAAGTATTAGTGGTAGTAGTAATCGTTAATTATTATTTCTATATTATTATTGTTGTTGTTAATTAATATTAGTATTATTATTATCTTGATTAATTAATATTGTGATCGCTAACCATTATGATTAATAATGTTATTGTTAATTACTATTATTATAAATAGTTATTATTAGTAATGGTTGTTTCCTTAAGATTAATTATTATTACTAATTATTTATTATTGTTACTATTAATTATTATTATTTGTTTTTAAGTGGTAGTATTATTCCTTCTCCTTCTTATTCCTATTCTCTTTACCCATTTGGATCCATACCAAACCAGCTACCCGTTAACCGTAACCTATGCTATATAATCCTAACCTAAACCTAATCATTAATCCCTAATCTAATTATCTTCTCTCCAATCCAGCCGCTCCCACAAACCCTTACCATAGCCACCCGGATCCCTCTCCTCTTCGCATCCCTTCTCCATGCGCAGCCCTCCGCCGAGAGCGCAGCCATTCCCCAGCACCATCTACTCGACTCCATCTCACACAATCAGCTCCACCTTCTTCCTAATCACCTCTGGGGCCATGCATCCAGGACTCTCTTTCAAGTCGAGTCCCAACTTCTCCCGGCAGAGCATGACAGCCATGATTATTCCAACAGTTTTGCTCCTTACAGGAGTTGGTTTCTTCTCACTTTTATTGTTTGGTGAGCCACTGGCGCCTCTACATGGAAGTCTGAGCATAACTCCTCTACTTGCAGTTGTTATATGGGTGCATTACATAACATTTCAGTAAGAGTGCAAATTACAGCTTGTTTGATCCTTGCAAGGAAATGGCCTAAATTCCTCTTGATGAAGGCATGAAGGTAAAAAGGAAGCAACCATTGATGTTGTCTGCAACCCCTTGGTTTTGTCCTGTACCCCCTCCATGCTACGCGGCCTGCAAATATCCCATAGCAGCCCACTTCTCCTTGGGTGCACTCTACAGCCACACACAGCCCCTCGTTGGCCGGACCTCACCTTCGACAAGCTCCATCATTCGTCGGAACCCGCACCACATCCTCCACCCTCTCCAAACCACAACGCCCCTCTCTTGGTGAGCCATCGGACCTCTCCGCGGCTTCTGATCTCCACCGGCGAGTCTCCACGGCAACACCCGAGCACCCCCGGGCCCCCTTGCAAATCTGCGCGCAACACAGCCGCAGCTCCCTTTCAATAGCCGTGCTCATCTCTGCACTATTCTCTCCCCAAACCCCCGTGGCGCACCTGAGCACCAGGCCGAGACACCCGTGCCCCATGAGCGTGAGTGCTTCTCCCATTCATTTTCTTTCTTTCATCTTATGTTCATACATAGTTATTTATTTGGTAAGTGTTAATTAATTTGTTAGATAGTGTTAATTAATGTGTATAGTTAGTGAATGGGTGTATATTAATTCATGTGTACTTCATTGTGTATAGGAAGCCATTTTCCGGCTCTCCGTGAGTCGACATGGATCACCATCGACGAGCACGAACGCACCCACGCCCTTCACGGCGAGATGCTCTATCCAACGGCATCCTCCGCGGTCCCCGACGCCTCACCAGAGCCTCCGTCGGTGCGCTGCAAATCGGCTCGAGGTTAGTGTATTTATTTGTGTAAGGGTGAAGTTGTAATAATGTGAAAGTTTAATTAAAATGTGTAGGGGTATGTTGGTAAATATATATGCATGCATGAATTATGTAGGTAGGGTAAAATGTGTAAATATGTGTACCAATGCATTTGCAATGAAATAGGTTAGTGGTTGCATGGATTTATATGCATGCATGCAAGTGTGTGTGCGTGAGTCTCTTGCATCCCTCCCTTTCATTATGTTTATTTCATGGTTAATATGTGTATATTAAATTATGAGTGTGTGTTTATAATTATATATGTGGTGTGTTTGTAAGTATGTGTATAAGTATATTATTTAATAGTGTGCATTAATAATGGATTTGAATGTTAATGACTATTATATATTAATATATTATATATATATATATATATATATATATATATATATATATATATATATATATATATATATATATATATATATATATATATATATATAACATGCATGCATATATACATATAACTATACACTAATATACATACATATAATATACACACATGCTTATATAGTTAATGACATATATATATATATATAATATAATATATATATATATATATATATATATATATATATATATATATATATATATATTATATGTATACTTGTATATGTATGGTGTGGGTATACGCGTATGTGTATGTATGCACGTGTGGGTGTTTAGCGTGTATTTATATTTATTTGTATGTGTTGCGTGCTACAGCATTTCAGATTTGTTCGGTGAGATCCGAACCCAGCTTCAGGAGATTCGGACACGATCCGGATTCGTGACCGTTGTGGACTCGATACAATGGTGATTTGAAGACCAATCCATGGGATGATCCGTAGATCAGTGCCAGTTCGTGCAGTTAAGACCAGATGGCGATTCGGTTCCTGTAGGCTGTCTAAAAATCACCAAGACAAGCCACCAAAACGCAGAGATCCAAGATCCAGACGCAAGGCTAAATGTGACAATCAAGACGCGAAAGTCCAAATCCGCGTCTCAGCATTAAGGCACGTGGGCCCGACACCCGCATCTCAGCCTCAAGACGCGAGGGTCCGAACCCACGTCTCAGAACTAAGGCGCGTAGGCTCAAAACCCGCGTCTCAACCTCAAGACGCGAGGGCCAAACCCGCGTCTCAACCTCAAGACGTGAGGGTCCAAACCCGCGTCTCAACCTCAAGGCGCTAGGGTCCAGACCCGCGTCTCGGTTACAACCACCCCGATTATGGCGCCATTCACCGCCCATGTAGCGGGGAAGTTGGCTCTCATCGTGGAGTATTTTTAGGGGACACGTTCACCCCTACAGGCTATATAAATAGCCCAGTTGCTATGGAGGGGAGAGGGCATCAGAAGAAATCGAAGGGCATCAATAGACATAAAGAGACCGAGAGATATCAACAGGCGCGACACATACAGAGAGAGAGAGCTCGACTCTTCAAGCTAACTTGCTGCGTACAAGTTGCTCTTCGCCTACCTTCTCTTTTAGAGTTTTGGTAGACGGGGCTGAGTTACTCCTTCTACCTGCCAAGGAGAAGATCCCTTGACGGTCCAGACGGTCATCTGGTCAACGGAGAACAAGATTCTCTCTCCACCGCCACACGAAGAACCCAGCACTAAACAAAGGGGGGATTCAAGCTTCAACATCCTCCCTCCCTTGTAACGGAAGATTAGTCTGTTGTAATTTTTCATCTGATTCAAGGAAATTTTACACCTCCTTCTTTTCCGTGTCCAACAAGAGATGGCGACTCCGCTGGGGACTACGTTTGTCACTGACGAACAAGCCGTGGCGCAGGATGACCTCCTCCGTAGGGGGAAAATGGTCGAGACACTTGTTGTGGAGTTCGACCAGGCGAAATTCGAAGAGTTTCTCTCTTCTGACTCCAAGATTCCAAAGACCCGCGTCTGTCGCAGGGTCTCGGCGGGGAATAACTCCGAAGCTCGATCTGAGGCTCTCTTGGGCGCCACTGCTACGGTCCCTTGTGTACAGAAGACCCGCGTCAACGCCTCTCAGAAGGCCAGCGTGGTCTCACGCGCGACTGCTGCTGCGACCAACTGCGTCGCACAAAAGACCCGCGTCAGTGTCCCTCAGAGGACCCGCGTGGTTAAAACCCCTGATGTTCAGCATCAGGATGTTGTCGGTTTCTCTCCTCCTCCGCGAAGCAACCGAAATGCTGAGCGTCGACAGAGGAGACGCTCGCGTCAGCTTCAAGCTGGAACCATTGGTTGTCCGACTGAGGCTAAACGCGACATGCAATCTGGCGCTTTGCCCGTGGCACGTCCAGTACGTGAAATCCGCGTTTGGCGGCCCAAGTGAGTAACTCCTCAAGTTGAGTCCTCTGAAGACCAGCTTACCAACGCCAAAGCGAAGCTTCTGCGTCTCGTCAAACGCAAGAAACACGCGCTCACAGGCATGGGGCCCAGCAGCCCACTCTCTCTCCCGTCTCTGCCCGGACGCACCAGGCATCAACGCAAGACTCGCGTCTCATCTCAACAGAGACGCCAGGCGCGCATCAGACAGCCGCGACGCGAGAGCTGCGTCCCTGAAGTCTGCGTCCATTCTGCACAGCACATGGATGCCTCCCGTCTTCGACGTTGTGAGGCTAGTCTCTTTGATCCCTCTTCCATGGATTTGAGGGATTATTTAACAAAGAAAAGAAGTGCCCACCAGGTCACTTCATCTTGCTGCTGTCAACGGCTCATCTCCATGCTCTAAGAGTGCCGTTGCGGGTCGAGTGTGCACCAGCAGTCTTTAGTTAGACAGCTGACCTCGATCCCCCCGTCAGCCAAAAGAAGGCGCTCCCATAGAAGGAGAATCTTCTCTGACGTTGAATACCCGGAGCTTACTGCGAACATGACAAGCAGAAGCAAGGGAAAAGGACTTGCAGTCAGCTCAGATGAGTCTGACTCTGAAACGGAAGGGGTGTATCAACACACTCGTACCCGGACTGGGGCCATTCCCCCGGTTGACTATAATGCCTTAGCCCATGGCATTAAAGTGAACGATTCCACTCCGCCGTAGTGGAATCAGGGGCTTCAAACTCCTCCGTTGAGAAGGAGACCTCTGCCTACATGACAGGCACTCCTGATGAGACAGCTAGACGTCTGGAACAGATCCAAAGAGACAAATGGAGATGATTGTGTCTCAACAGGAATCTATCGATGCTATCAAGCTGGCGCTTGCACAGCTGCTCGAAGACAGGAGGAGATCTCCTCCTAGGAGGTCGAGGGACAGAGAGAGAAAGGGAGGAAGCTCATCTTCCGAGCCTTCTGAAGAGAAGCCTCGATCTACTTCTGGCTCGTCCAAACCCTCGTCAAAGGGCGACCGAGACCCAGGGAAGGCTCATGCTAAAAGGATGAGTCAATTGGAGGAACGCCTCAATGCCCTTGCCAGTCGCAAAGACCTCCAAGAAGCTGGAGTGGTCCGGCCCTATCCAGCTGAGTGGGATTTAGTCCCGTACCCTCCTAAGTTCAAGGCTCCAACCCTCCAAGCCTTTGATGGGAAGGGGTCCCCTAATCAGCACATCTACTACTTCAAATTCCAAAACCGGGAATGTAGTAGATAATGACGCCATCTTGGCGCGACTGTTCATCGGCACCTTGAAAGGGTTGGCCTTTGAGTGGTTCATAAAACTCCCGGAAGGTTCTATCAAGAACTGGGGCGACTTGGAGAAGCTGTTCTTAACACGCTTCTTCGAAGATGACTCCGAGGTCACAATGCCCACCCTGTTAGCTACGAGACAGCGAAAGGGAGAGTCCGTCAAATCTTTCGTGGAAAGATTTCGGAACGTGGCACTCCGGTGTCCAAGCGGTATGACCCAGGCCCACTGGTGGAAACATGCCGCCACAACCTCCAAACCTCACTCCTTACTCAAATAGGAGTTGCTGAAAGCCACACCTGGAAACAATTAGTCCAACAAGGTGAACAGGCTGAGGAGATTGTTGCCCGCGTCAGGGCAGAAGAAGGCAAGCCGCGGCGGAGAGGTCAACTAGGCGAGCGCCAGACACCTCCCTCCAGACAAAGCGGAAGGATAATTTGGCGACTGTAACGCCCCGATTCCACGAATACGGGGACGTCACTGCGACGTATATACATAGGTCAGAAATTGCCCCACGTACATACGCTAAGCATAAAAGTACAACACAGATCAGAGTACACGACACAGCGTGGTAATCATACATATGCCAACATAAAAGTACAAGTACAAGTCATCACAAGATATGATAAAATATTACACATTCCATGTATCTTTTATCACCACCAAGTCCAAAAGCAAAAGATACAATATAAACACAAAAAAGCTCACGAGTAGGATGAAGATCCCGTGAGTCAAAAGGAGAGATCCGGCACAGGGACTGGAGCTAATCTGCCTGCTCACTAAAGAAAGCTCGATCGTCCGTGGATGGCTCCACTTCGATCCAAGCCTCGGAACCTGAACATACAAATCCAAGGGAGTCAGGACCTCCCGAAAATGAACAGGTTATAGCCAAGTGGCTAAGAGATATGAATAATACGGATGGGACAGCATAATGAATATAAATCAACAAGTAAAGAAAGCGTAAAGAACTAAGTCAGAAAGGAATGGATGCATAGTTAAAGCCTACTATTATTATTATTACTTGTCTTACTGTGATATCTAGCTATGTGACCCAGCGTCCCAGCGCACATAGATCCATATCCTAGTAACACAAGGTTGTTATTGGAAACAGCGGGTGTATCAACGAACTATGTTTACAGTGGACCCCGTACATGCCCGGGATAACGGTCCAGGATTGTTCCGTTGCTTGTTGACGGAAGCCAGCTGCTAGGCTATTCAGGAGGGACTTATGTATGCCCTTATCATGATAGTATTCAGGAAGAGGGAGCAAGCACTCCCCTCGGTCTCCTGGAGGCTCTCAGGTTAGACCGGAATATAATTGTACAATATACCTAATACCACTGTAAACACGAACACATATCGATATCCGCGTGTTTCCCCCTGACCCAATGTAAGTTGATTCATTTTATACGAAAGTCAAGTGTATCATGCTTAGTTTTTAAGAGATGGCATGATAAGTGGTGATATTCACTATTTAACATGTCATGAAACGAGAATATGTAATAACAAGTCATGAAGTAACAAGAGATACATCCATCCAGAAATAAGTCATGTAGTACCAGTTATGAAGCATGAACAAGCATAATATAATACCATGTAACAAGGGAAATATCCAAATTCAGAAAAGAAATCAACTAAGACAAACAGTCAGAATTAGTCGACTAGGTGGAAATATTAGTCGACTAACAGTGGTCTCTAGTCGACTAACAGTCTGGATTAGTCGACTAAAACTGGGTTACAGAGAGTTGGAATTCTGTTTCAGGGAAAGTTAGTCGACTAGGGTAGAAGGGTTAGTCGACTAACAGTGAACTCAAGTCGACTAACGGATACTTAAGTCGACTAAGTCTGTGATACAGAGAGTTGGGTTTCTGATTCAAGAAGGGTTAGTCGACTAGGGTAGAAACAGGAGTCGACTAACAGTGATTTCCCGAGAGTTGAGATTTATTTCCAGAAAAGGTTAGTCGACTAATAATCTGGGCAAGTCGACTAAAACTGTGTTTTCAGAAAAAGGTTGAGTTTCAACTAAGGGTTCTAGTCGACTAGCTCCTAGGTTAAGTCGACTAATCGTGGTCTGGGGACAGTCTACAGAACAGAATTTGGTGGTTGTTCTTGATGGTTAAAAATACAATTTTGGAGGCACCATTGCACAAGATATGGAAGCATGGACTTACTAAGGATGGTATGAGTCTTGGTGAGTAAAAATACTCACTAGGATTGGTTATTTGGAGCTTTACGAGTTCGGTAGGATCGTTGTCGACGAAAATCACCCAAGTGGTCTCCGACGGCGAAGGAAGCTACGATCCAAGCTCCAAGGTGGTTGCTTGAGGTGGAGATGATGTCCTGGTGGAGCTCTTGGAGTTAGGGTTGAGGTTGAGAAGAAGGAGGAACTTTGGGAGAAGGCTATTGTTGAAGGGAAGAAGAAAAGGATGGAATGTAAAGGAACTAGTTTATATAGGGTTGGGATTTTGCAAAGGAAGTGGAATTAAGATAGAAGGGAGGGGGGTTTTTGCATGAAAGGAGAGGGTGAGGTGTCCCTCACCTGGCCACTTGGCCGGCCATGGAGAGAGAGAGAATGAGTGGTAATTAAAAAGGAATTAAGTGGAAGTGAGTGGGATTCTTTGGAAATTGGAGAAAGGGAATTTTGGAAAATTGGGAAAATCATGTGGTTTGTGAAGGAAGTAAAGGAAAATAAAGAAGAGGAAAAAGAAAGGAATTATAAAAAGGAAAATATTTTCTTTGGTTTGAAAAATTAAGAATGTTGAAAGGACAAGTTTCTAGGTTTAAGTCGAAGATGCGGAAAATATTTCGGAAAATGCCGAAATCGTCCGAAATTCAAGTATCTCGGAACGACCCGAAAATTTTACCAAAAATCAATAATAATATTTTAAGGCTCATGGTGAAATTCGTTTGAAGAAATAGTTTATAGTTTTAAAACTAAAAATCCCGGAATCAGTTATCTACCGACTCCGTTGGAATTTTCATAAATTCATAAAATTCCCAGAAAAAGTATTTAGATAGAAAATATGATTCTAAGAAATAAAGTCTAAAGGACCTTCTAGAAATTCCTAACTGTTTGTGAATTAAAATCCGAGAATCGATCAGCAGCACTGGTCGACACCGGTTTTGAAGAAATTCATTTTAATTCAGGAAAAATCCAGAAAATCATAGAAAATATATAATATTGGAAAATGACTTTTAAAACTGAAATCGGTCAAATACAGGAAGTAAATCGAAAAATACGATCGAAAAACTGAATACGCAACTAAGTACGTATTCCGGGAACGGGGTATTACAATCCATCCTCCTTATAAAAATTTCGTCCTCGAAATTTCATAAGGTGAAAGGTAACAGCAAAGAAGGATAACAGATAGATAAGGATGATAAGTAAGATAACAGTAGAAAGGAATAGAAGGAAGGAGTTTACCAAATCAAGAAGTGAAGAGTTGAGGGTAACGCTCACGGACAACATCCTCTCGTTCCCATGAGGCTTCTCCAGGGGCATGTCTGTTCCAAGATACCAACACTAATGGTATTGCCTTGTTCTTCAATGTCTTAACACTTCTGTCCAAAATGGCCATCGGTTGCTCTTGGTATGACAAATCCGGCTGTAGTTCCAGTTCGGAGTGATCCAGAATATGACTATCATCCTTCACATACTTCCTCAGCTGAGATACGTGGAATACATTGTGAACTCCGTCCAAAGATGGCGGTAACGCCAACCTGTAAGACACCTCTCCCACTCGGTCCAAGATCTCGAATGGGCCGATGTATCTCGGACTAAGCTTTCCACGAGTACCGAACTGGATTACTCCCTTTGTAGGTGATATCTTCAAAAACACATGATCCCCTGTCTGGAATTCCAATGGCCTTCTCAGTGTGTCTGCCCAACTCTTCTGCCGACTCTGTGCTGCCCTGAGGTGATCTCTGATAATCCTGACTTTATCTGTTGTCTGAATCAGGATCTCTGGTCCCAAAAGTCTCCTCTCACCGACTTCATCCCAACAAATCGGTGACCTGCACTTCCTTCCATACAATGCTTCAAAAGGTGCCATCTTGATACTTGCCTGATAGCTGTTATTATAAGAAAATTCAGCCAAGTGAAGATGGTCTTCCCATGATCCCTGGAATTCAATCATACAAGCCCGCAACATATCTTCAAGAATCTGGATAGTCCTCTCAGATTGTCCATCTGTCTGAGGATGATATGATGTACTGAATTTCAGACGAGTCCCTAGACTCTCTTGGAGACTTTCCAGAAATGAGATCTGAATCTGGTGTCTCTGTCTGACACAATACTAACTGGAACTCCATGTAGACGAACTATCTCCTTCATGTACTTGTCTGCCAAAACTTCTGTTGACTGACCTACCCTGAATGGTATGAAGTGAGCTGATTTGGTGAGGCGATCAATGATTACTCACACGGCGTTATTACCCTTAGGACTTCGAGGTAATGCCGTAACAAAATCCATAGCGATGTGCTCCCACTTCCATTCGGGTATCGGCAAAGGTTGAAGAAGTCCAGCTGATCTCTGATGCTCTATCTTTATCTGCTGGCACACCAAGCACTTGGCTACAAACTGAGCTATCTCCCTTTTCATAGCATTCCACCAAAACTGCTTCTTCATATCCTGATACATCTTGTTTCCCCCTGGGTGTATGGAATATACTGAACTGTGAGCTTCTGCCAAAATCTTCTGCCGAACTTCTCCTTGGGGAACACAAATCCTGCTACCAAAATATAATGCACCATCTGGATGAATACAGATATCAGTCCTCAATCCAGCCTCTACCTGAGCTCGGAATTTCTGCAATCTGGGATCTTCCTTTTGAGCTCCTTGATCTCATCTATCAATGTTGACTGAATCTGCAAAGTCATGAACTGTCCTGCCTTATCACCTCCTTGTACCAACATCAAGTCCAATCTGATGATGTCTTGAATCAACTCCTTCTGCTGAGTAAGCTGGACAAGCATTCTATTCTCTGGCATCCTGCTCAGTGCATCCGGTACGGTATTGACCTTGCCCGGATGATATTGCAAGTCAATATCATAGTCCGCCATCAATTCAAGCCACCTCCTCTGCCTCATGTTCAACTCTTTCTGTGAGAAAATATACTTGAGGCTCTTGTGATCCGTGTATACCAACACCTTATCTCCCAGAAGATAATGCCTCCAGATCTTCAATGCAAATATAACAGCTGCCAGCTCCAAGTCATGAGTTGGGTAATTCCGCTCATGAGTCTTCAGTTGCCTGGATGCATAAGCTATGACATGATCATGTTGCATAAGTACACACCCCAGGCCTTTTCCTGATGCATCACTGAATATGATCATCCCTCCTCTCCTGAGGGAGTCTTCAAGATTGGAGCTGAAATGAGCCTCTGCTTCAATTGCTCAAAAGTTGCAGTACATTCCTCTGTCCATATGTACCTTTCTCCTTTCCTGGTGAGCTTGGTCAACGGGGCTGCAATCCTAGAGAAGTCTTGGACAAAGCGTCTGTAATATCCGGCTAGTCCAAGAAAACTCTTAATCTCAGTCACCGTCTTTGGAATTGGCCAGTCCTTCACTGCCTGGACCTTGCTAGGATCAACTGAAATTCCTTCCGCTGAAACTATGTGCCCAAGGAAGGCTATACTGTCCAACCAAAAGTCACACTTGCTCCTCTTCACATGAAGCTGCTCCTGCTGGAGAGTCTGCAATACAATCCTCAAGTGCTCTGCATGCTCCTTGTTGTCCTTTGAATAGATCAAGATATCATCTATAAAAACAACAACAAACTGATCCAAGTAGGGCGAGAACACTCGGTTCATCAAATCCATGAAAACTGCAGGGGCATTGGTGACTCCGAAAGGCATAACTAGAAATTCATAGTGGCCATAACGGGTCCTGAATGCCGTCTTCGGAATATCCTCCTTCCTCACCCTTAGCTGATGGTAACCCGACTGTAAATCTAGTTAGAGAATACTCGGGCTCCATGAAGCTGATCAAACAAATCATCAATCCTTGGTAAGGGATACTTGTTCTTGATGGTAACTTTGTTCAATTCCCTATAATCAATACAAAGCCTCTTACCACCATCCTTCTTATTCGCCAATAGTACTAGAGCTCCCCATGGTGAAGTACTTGGTCGAATTAATCCCTTATCAGAGTACTCCTGCAGTTGCTTCTTTAGAATCTCTAACTCCGTAGGTGCCATCCTGTACGGAGCCTTGGATATAGGAGCTGTTCCAGGCACAGTATCAATAGAGAACTCAATCATCCTTTCAGGTGGCAGTCCTGAGATCTCAGCAAACACTCCTGGAAATTCATCCCACACCGGTACTCCCTTCTGAACCTCCGAAGTAGTCAACCGAGTCTTTCCCTTGGTAGACTTCACTTCCCCATTGAATTGGAACTCCGGTTGACGAGGGATCCTGAAAATAATCTTCTTCTCCCTACAGTCAATAACTGCATAGTACTGACTGAGCCAGGTCATGCCTAAGATCACGTCGTACCCTTGGTGTCTAGTACGAGCATATCTATGGCCAAGGTCTTATCACAAAGTTCTACTGGACAGTCAGCACAAACTCTAGAAGACATGACTACTCCATTCCCTGTACTAATCTCCCACTTGTGGTCTAACACTTTAACAGGTATAGAATGCAATGCCACAAAATGATCTGAGATAAAACAATGTGAAGCACCGGAATCGAAGAGGGCTAAAACGGGTTTAGAATGCACCCTGATATTACCTGTTATCACCTCCTCAGAAGTCTCAGCTTCTACTTCTGTCAAATTGTAGGCTTGACCCCTTCCACGCCCTGCAGCAGTCCTAGCTCCCCTCTGGACCGGGCGAATAGCTTGCTGTGGAGGAGGGGGAGGAACTCTCCTGATCATCGGTCCCTGATTCCTCTGCCCCGGTGGCCCTGGAAGTGCTCTCTGTCCATTCGGTCCCTGAAGTGCTGGCAAAGCTTGGCCGGCTATCCCCATCCTTCTGTGTAGACAGGCTTCTATGGAATGATCTCGGGAACCACACACCAAGCATAGCCCATTTGCCCTACGGCAATTCTGTCGAATGTGGCCTGGCTTCTGACAATAACTGCAGAAAGAAAGTGGCTGGGCCGTCTGGTAAGGAGCTGGTCTGAATGGTTGCCTCATCGCCTGAACCTTCGCTGCTCTGTAAGGGCCTCCTCTTCCCATTGGTGGAAATGGCCTCTTCATGGCCTGGTTCCTCATCTGGTTCTCTTGCTTCTTCTCTAGCCCACGCTCCACTTCCCGAGCTATGGTAAGGACTTCTGAATAGGTCTTCAGCTGCTGGGGCATCAAGAAAACTTGGATGTCCATCTGTAATCCCTGCTGGAATCTGCTTGCCCGCTTCTCCTCATCCGCTACCATGTACGGAGCAAAGCGGCTAAGCCTGAGAAACTCTGCTGCATACTCATCCACTGACTTGTTCCATTGCTGCAATCTGATGAACTGCTCCTCCATGTCTTTCTGAGCAGTAGCAGGGAAGAATCTGCTGTAGAAACTCTTGGAGAACGTGTCCCAGGTGACAGGCTTCTCCAGTCTGGCCTCCTCCGCTAGCCACCAAGTCCTAGCTATATCTTTTAACTGAATCTTGGCGACCTCAACTTGGTTCTCCTTTGGTACTCTGGCTGCATTCAGCAGATCTGATGTATCCGTCAGCCATTGCTCGGCATCCAGGGGTTTCTCTTCACCCGTGAATATGGCCGGTTGCAGCCGTCTGAAATCTGAAATATTCCCCGGCCTCTGTTCCTTAGGGGCTGCCAACTCCTGCCGAAGAAGTTCGGTCTGTTGCTGCTGGTTCTCCATCATGGTTTGAATGACCCTCAGAATGTCCACATTCTCTCCCGTGGGTCCATTCGATGCTTGTCCGGAATGGTTTCGTCCCGTCCTTCTCTCCATACCGAATTGGGATAAGATAACTGGAATTGGAAAAATGGAAGGAGTTTAGGACACAAGGGAAGGAATCAAGAAGGGATCAAGAAGGACTAGATAACTTTGTACATTGTAGTTGGCAAAAGCAAATTACAGTAATTTGCTGCTTAATTGTACTATAGGTGTGAGAGCCTAGGCTCTGATACCAACCTGTAACGCCCCGATTCCACGAATACGGGGACGTCACTGCGACGTATATACATAGGTCAGAAATTGCCCCCACGTACATACGCTAAGCATAAAAGTACAACACAGATCAGAGTACACGACACAGCGTGGTAATCATACATATGCCAACATAAAAGTACAAGTACAAGTCATCACAAGATATGATAAAATATACACATTCCATGTATCTTTTATCACCACCAAGTCCAAAAGCAAAAGATACAATATAAACACAAAAAGCTCACGAGTAGGATGAAGATCCCGTGAGTCAAAAGGAGAGATCCGGCACAGGGACTGGAGCTAATCTGCCTGCTCACTAAAGAAAGCTCGATCGTCCGTGGATGGCTCCACTTCGATCCAAGCCTCGGAACCTGAACATACAAATCCAAGGGAGTCAGGACCTCCCGAAAATGAACAGGTTATAGCCAAGTGGCTAAGAGATATGAATAATACGGATGGGACAGCATAATGAATATAAATCAACAAGTAAAGAAAGCGTAAAGAACTAAGTCAGAAAGGAATGGATGCATAGTTAAAGCCTACTATTATTATTACTTGTCTTACTGTGATATCTAGCTATGTGACCCAGCGTCCCAGCGCACATAGATCCATATCCTAGTAACACAAGGTTGTTATTGGAAACAGCGGGTGTATCAACGAACTATGTTTACAGTGAACCCCGTACATGCCCGGGATAACGGTCCAGGATTGTTCCGTTGCTTGTTGACGGAAGCCAGCCGCTAGGCTATTCAGGAGGGACTTATGTATGCCCTTATCATGATAGTATTCAGGAAGAGGGAGCAAGCACTCCCCTCGGTCTCCTGGAGGCTCTCAGGTTAGACCGGAATATAATTGTACAATATACCTAATACCACTGTAAACACGAACACATATCGATATCCGCGTGTTTCCCCTGACCCATGTAAGTTGATTCATTTTATACGAAAGTCAAGTGTATCATGCTTAGTTTTTAAGAGATGGCATGATAAGTGGTGATATTCACTATTTAACATGTCATGAAACGAGAATATGTAATAACAAGTCATGAAGTAACAAGAGATACATCCATCCAGAAATAAGTCATGTAGTACCAGTTATGAAGCATGAACAAGCATAATATAATACACATGTAACAAGGGAAATATCCAAATTCAGAAAAGAAATCAACTAAGACAAACAGTCAGAATTAGTCGACTAGGTGGAAATATTAGTCGACTAACAGTGGTCTCTAGTCGACTAACAGTCTGGATTAGTCGACTAAAACTGGGTTACAGAGAGTTGGAATTCTGTTTCAGGGAAAGTTAGTCGACTAGGGTAGAAGGGTTAGTCGACTAACAGTGAACTCAAGTCGACTAACGGATACTTAAGTCGACTAAGTCTGTGATACAGAGAGTTGGGTTTCTGATTCAAGAAGGGTTAGTCGACTAGGGTAGAAACAGGAGTCGACTAACAGTGATTTCCCGAGAGTTGAGATTTATTTCCAGAAAAGGTTAGTCGACTAATAATCTGGGCAAGTCGACTAAAACTGTGTTTCAGAAAAAGGTTGAGTTTCAACTAAGGGTTCTAGTCGACTAGCTCCTAGGTTAAGTCGACTAATCGTGGTCTGGGGACAGTCTACAGAACAGAATTTGGTGGTTGTTCTTGATGGTTAAAAATACAATTTTGGAGGCACCATTGCACAAGATATGGAAGCATGGACATACTAAGGATGGTATGAGTCTTGGTGAGTAAAAATACTCACTAGATTGGTTATTTTGGAGCTTTACGAGTTCGGTAGGATTGTTGTCGACGAAAATCACCCAAGTGGTCTCCGACGGCGAAGGAAGCTACGATCCAAGCTCCAAGGTGGTTGCTTGAGGTGGAGATGATGTCCTGGTGGAGCTCTTGGAGTTAGGGTGAGGTTGAGAAGAAGGAGGAACTTTGGGAGAAGGCTATTCTTGTTGAAGGGAAGAAGAAAAGGATGGAAATGTAAAGGAACTAGTTTATATAGGGTTGGGATTTTGCAAAGGAAGTGGAATTAAGATAGAAGGGAGGGGGGTTTTTGCAAGAAAGGAGAGGGTGAGGTGTCCCTCACCTGGCCACTTGGCCGGCCATGGGAGAGAGAGAGAGAATGAGTGGTAATTAAAAGGAATTAAGTGGAAGTGAGTGGGATTCTTTGGAAATTTGGAGAAAGGGAATTTTGGAAAATTGGGAAAATCATGTGGTTTGTGAAGGAAGTAAAGGAAAATAAAGAAGAGGAAAAAGAAAGGAATTATAAAAAGGAAAATATTTTCTTTGGTTTGAAAAATTAAGAATGTTGAAAGGACAAGTTTCTAGGTTAAGTCGAAGATGCGAAAAATATTTCGGAAAATGCCGAAATCGTCCGAAATTCAAGTATCTCGGAACGACCCGAAAATTTTACCAAAAATCAATAATAATATTTTAAGGCTCATGGTGAAATTCGTTTGAAGAAATAGTTTATAGTTTTAAAACTAAAAATCCCGGAATCAGTTATCTACCGACTCCGTTGGAATTTTCATAAATTCATAAAATTCCCAGAAAAAGTATTTAGATAGAAAATATGATTCTAAGAAATAAAGTCTAAAGGACCTTCTAGAAATTCCTAACTGTTTGTGAATTAAAAATCCGAGAATCGATCAGCGGCACTGGTCGACACCGATTTTGAAGAAATTCATTTTAATTCAGGAAAAATCCAGAAAATCATAGAAAATATATAATATTGGAAAATGACTTTTAAAACTGAAATCGGTCAAATACAGGAAGTAAATCGAAAAATACGATCGAAAAACTGAATACGCAACTAAGTACGTATTCCGGGAACGGGGGTATTACAGCGACGGAGACCAAATCTCCCACCAACCTCAACCAGCCAAGGCGAGTGGCTCTTCAAGCCAACCCCGCGCCAACAAGCAGTGTTCCTTCAAGGAGGAACATGTCGATTCGCTCTTCAAGCTACTCAACAAGAGCAACCGACTGAAGCTCCCTGAGGCTAGGCGCCCTCAGGAAGTCGGCAAGACCGACAACCCCAACTACTGCTTGTACCACAGGATGTTAGGACACCCTACCAGAAGCTGTTACATCTTCAAGGACATCCTTCAGGCTCTGATTGACGCGGAGGTGTTGAAACTCCGACCAGAACAGAAGGAGGTGACAGCCAACATGACATCGGTTCTCCAGTTTGGAAAACAACCTCCAGCACCTGCAGGGGTGGTCCCAATCCCAAGAGGAGAACTAAGAGTGGTCAACACAGACCCTCACCAGCAGCAGGAGAAGGGCTTGGTACCCGTCCCTACGCCTCAAGGGGAAATCATGTGGGTCCACCCTGACCTAGTGGACAACCAGCAGTGGACTACTGTAACCAACAGGAAATCCAAAGGCAAGGCAAAAGCTTCGTCCTGCCATGTGGTATGTGCTTCCTCCCGAGAAGCAGAGGATGATGTTCCCTCACTGACTGATTCAGAAGAGGAAACAATAGTCTTGGCCGCAGAGCCCAACCAACCAATGACGGGGACTCGTTCAGGACAGCCCTACTTGAAGCAGTACGGCGAAGTGGCGGCAAACCCTCCACAACCGGCTGCAGAGCCAACTAAGCCCTCCACGAAGCCACCAGTGGAGAAACAAAAAGAGACTCGATTCTCTCGAGCTCTTCAAAAGGGTATAGCGGAAGGATCCACAACACCTTACCGCTTTGATGTCTTGGCTCAATTGGCCAACATCCCGGCGCGAATCACCCTGTATGAGCTTCTAAGACTATCAAAGTCGACCAGGGAGGCTCTACAAGAAGCTCTGGCAAATGCTGAGGTCTTTATGACCCAGGTGCCAAAGAAGGAAGATGTAGAGAATTGTCTCCACACCTCCCAGAATGCTCCCTGCATTACCTTCACGGCAGATGATATGCAGGTTAAAGGGAAGCATGATCGACCCCTGTACTTCACAGGTTATATCAGATCATCTGAGGTGAACCGCATTCAGGTAGATCCAGGGTCCGCATTGAGCATCATGCCCCGCCGAGTCATGCAACACCTCGGCATCCCTACCCACCTTCTGAGCCCTACACAGACGACCATTTACGGGTTCAATGCCAACGGCACCCGTCCGATGGGGAAGTCAAGCTCAAGTGCCAGATTGGGAGCCTCAAGTCGGAGGTGACGTGCTACGTCATCGATGCCGACACTTCCTACAATCTGCTGCTGGGACGACCATGGATCCACCGCAACTCCATCGTTCCCTCCACTCTTCACCAAGTCATGAAATACATTAACGCGAGTGGGAAGGTGCAAACGTTGGCTGCCGAAAGGTATCCGTTTAAGGGGGTCAAAAATTATTTCACGGACTCCCTCCTATATCAGGATCCGGTGGATGAACCCCGCAACTGGAGGTGCCAGACTCTGGTAATGAGGCTGACACTGAGCCCGAGCAAGAAGAGTGCCTGTGGAAGTTGGAACCACTTGTAAAGAGCACTAATAAGCTCGATGTTGATAATACCACCGACGATGCAGGCGGTTGGTATATTAATGAGAATTTAGACTTTGAGTATTTTTCTGCGTGTGCATCCGATTCAATACCGTCGGATACTAGTACCGACGTAGACGATGACATCTGGTCGGCAATGGATGCTTTGACATCATTGCATGTACCAGTAAAATCATCTTTCGGGACATACCAGGATAATGGTGATGCGCAGGAATCTATATTCATGGTTCCGACAAGACGAAAAGGCCAAAAAACCAATCCTTTTTGGGCGAATGACGACTGAACCAACGCCCCGCGAAGAATCGGAAAGTGAGGAGGAATCCCCTCAGCTCAGTCATTATGAACCAAAAGCGCTCAAAATGATGAAGTCATGGGGTATGATCTAACCAACAGACCCGGGTTGAACTTCGGCAAAGGAAGGAGAACGCTACTTCGATCCTTTGTGCCGAAAGGGAAGGCCCCCGATTATTATCATCGGACGCGCCGGGGGTTGGGCTATGTATCAACTCCGGTCCCATCAGCCTCCGATTCTCAAGAATCGTCGAGCAACGATTACTCTTCAGACACATCATCTTGAGAGTCAGATATCAGTGTCGGCAACATCTTCAAGGAACTTTCAGTGAACATGGTTTCGACAAGCCACCTGGAAGATGGAAATGAAGAAATGATCCAATCTGATACAGATCCTTGGATCAAACATTTAAATGCTCTTTGGGATACCCGCTTTGAACAGCATGAGCCACCCACAGAAGACAAGGTTGTTCAGATCAACCTAGGAGATGAGGCTAACCCTAAGCCCATCTTCATAATTGACGGCCTGTCACCTTCAGAGAAGAAGGATCTAATATCTCTTGTACAAGAGTATATAGACGTCTTCGCCTGGAATTATGAGGACATGCCAGGACTTGATCCTCAAGTGGCCATGCACCGCCTCAACATCAATCCGGACGTAAAGCCTGTCAAACAACAACAGCGACAGTTTCGCCCAGAAATAATGGAGGCAATTCAATCAGAAGTCAGAAAACTTATTGATTCTGGCTTCATCAGGGAAGAACAACATCCCGACTGGGTAGCCAACATCGTCCCCGTTTCCAAGAAGAACGGGAAGATCAGGATCTGCATCGACTTCCGCGATCTAAACGAGGCCTGCCCCAAAGACGAATTCCCATTGCCAATCACAGATGTTATGATTGACAATACTTGTGGATTCGAACGAATGTCCTTCATGGACGGATTCTCAGGATACAATCAAATCAAAATGTATCCTGATGATGAAAGCATACCTCCTTCAGGACTCCTCTAGGGGTATATTGCTATACTGTCATGCCTTTTGGACTGAAGAATGCGGGGGCAACCTATCAAAGGGCCATGAATGCCATTTTCCATCAGCAAATGCGCAAAACGGTGGAATGTTATGTCGATGACATTGCGGTAAAAAGTCGCATTAAAGGAGATCACATAGCTGATCTGAAGGTGGTCTTCGACATCATGCGGGCTCATCAATTGAAGATGAACCCCACCAAGTCCTTCCTGGGGGTAGCCAGTGGCAAATTCCTAGGATTTGTTGTGACTTCCACAGGAATCCATTTGGATCCGGAGAAAGTCCGCGCTATCCAAGAGATGCAATCCCCGAGAATCCTCAAGGAACTCAGGGGTTTACAGGGTCGATTGGCGTACATTCGCAGGTTCATCTCAAACCTCTCCGAAAGATGCCAGCCCTTCGCTAAGTTGATGAAGAAGGGTGTCTCGTTCATTTGGGACGATGCTTGCCAACAAGCGTTTGAGGAAATCAAACAATACCTCACCCAACCACCAGTCCTTACAGCCCCGGTGTCCGGAAAGCCTTTCCTGGTATACGTCCGGGCAATGGACCATTCTTTGGGAGCTCTACTAGCTCAGAATGATGAAGAAGGACGAGAACAGGCAATCTACTATCTGAGTAGAACAATGATCGGAGCCGAACATCGGTACAACCCGATCGAGAAGGAATGTTTGGCACTAGTGTTCGCCATTCAGAAAATGCGACACTATCTTGTAGGCCAGACTATAAATGTCATATCAAAAGTCAACCCCCTGAGGTTACTTATGACAAAGCCTTCTTCACTAAATGGTCGGCTGGCAAAATGGGCCATGTTGCTATCCCAGTATGATATGCACTTTCTGCCGCAGAAAGCCATTAAGGGACAAGCGGTGGCAGACTTCCTAGCTGAACACCCAGATCCGAGGGCAGCCAAAGTCTACGAGGATCTCCCAGACGAAGTGGCCGAAGTCTACCTGACTCAGACATCGTTCGAAAGTCAAGTGTGGCAACTTTTCTTCGACGGTGCATCAAGGACAAGCCCCAAGGGACACGTAGTGGTGGGGGTAGGAGTAGTACTTGTCTCCCCACAAAATTATGTGATCCCCCGAGCTGTCACGCTAACGGAGCCTTGTTCCAACAATGTGGCGGAGTACAATGCTCTATTGATCGGGATGCAGCTCGCCGATGAGATTGGCATTAAAAATCTCGAGGCATACGGTGACTCTAAACTCATCGTCAGCCAAATTCGCGGGGAGTACGAAGTCAGACATGAAGACTTAGTACCCTATTACAACGCAACTATCCGCATGGCCGAGGGGTTTGCTAACTTCTACATCGACCATGTACCGCGCAGGCAAAATGCGCACGCCGATGCACTCGCATCCCTTGCAGCCTCCCTAGCTCTTCCAGCTGGAGCAATGGAGAAAATATTCGTCTACAGCCACGACTTGCATTGCCCGAAAAATACTCTCGAGGACTATCAGGAGTCAAAGGGAGATTGTCGAGGCAAAGAAGTGCTGGAATTGTCGGCCGGTCCAGAGCTTAAAGACTGGCGATTCCCCTACATCGACTATGTCTTGTACGGCATCCTGCCTAAGGACGCCAAAGAGGCGGCTGCCATTCGAAGGAAAGCCCCTAAGTTTTACTATAATGCGATTACACGAACATTGTATCGTCGGTCGCATGACGGGATCTTACTCCGGTGCCTCTCACCAAAAGAGGCCCAGGAGGTATTGAAAGAGGCCCACGACGGTACGTGCGGAGCCCATCAACCTGGCCCAAAACTGGCACATCGACTCCAAAGGTTGGGTTACTATTGGCCCAAGATGGTTGCCGACGCCGTCGCCTATGCCAAAAGATGTCACACTTGCCAAATACATGGAGATTTTATCCATCAAGCACCAGGGTACCTCCACTCTACGACCTCTACATGGCCATTTGAAATGTGGGGGATGGATGTGGTTGGTCCTATCAGCCCACCATCATCAAAGGGACATCGGTTCATTCTAGCAATAACTGATTACTTTTCCAAATGGGCCGAAGCCATTCCTTGAAGGAGGTGAAGTCGTCCAACATGATCAAGTTCGTAAAACATCACGTTATTTACCGTTTCGGTGTACCTCGGCGGATTGTCCATGACAATGGACCCCAGTTCATCAGCCAGGCATTCCAGAGATTCTGCGCTAAGTTCAGAATCCAGAGTGTGTCCTCAACGGCATACTATCCTGCCGCTAATGGCCTCGCAGAAGCTTTCAACAAGACCATTGGCAAGCTTCTCAAAAAGTTCATCTCGAAGAGTCAACGCGACTGGGACGACAAGCTAGACGAATGCTTATGGGCCTATCGCACAACAGTGCGAACCCCGACAAAGGCCACGCCGTTTTCCTTGGTATACGGATGTGAAGCCGTGCTTCCCCTGGAAATCCAAATTCCATCTCTACGCGTCGCCTTGACAGCGGAGATGACGACAGAGGAGAAGCATCGACAGCGACTCCAGGAACTGGAGGCCTTAGACGACAAGCGTCTGCAAGCCCAACAGCAAATCGAGCTCTACCAAGCTCGAATCACCAGAGCCTTCAACAAGAAAGTTAAAGTACGAACTTTCAAGAAAGGCGATCTTGTCTTAGCCGTCAGAAGACCCATGGTGATGACGCACAAGACAAAAGGAAAATTCCAACCCAAATGGGAAGGACCATTTGTGGTAGAGTCAGTCTACTCGAATGGATCATATCGCCTCATAACCTCGAATGGCGATACACTTATGATGCCAATCAATGGCAGATTCCTGAAGAAGTGCTATCCTTAGATGGTATTCTTCCGCTGATCAAGTTAATAGTACACCTCTGATCAAAGCAAGAAGAATTTTTCATTAACATCCGACGCCTCCAACGGCTAAGGATAGAGGAAAATGTGGCTTTTAAGCCCAACATAAGTCTTCGACAACTCATCATGCTGAGGGGAATAGCATGGCTAGCCCAACTCAAACGGTAGTTGGTAAAGGCACCTCAAATCCGTTGATAGCTGAGGGTTTGCTAAAAATCCTAAAGTGGACTTGGCTCCACTCTTTCCTCCACAATCCCCTACCAATTCTCATCCACAGAATAGTAGGTCTACAAAATACAACCATTACTAAGTTAACACTATACCTCTGGTAATGGAAACTTTTTAATATTCCTTGTCGAGTACAAAGTTTGCTTGTCAACTCTACACGGAGTACCAAATTTTCAAATTTGCCAAGTTAACACTACACCTCTGGCACTTCAAATTTTCACTTGTCAATTCTCACCAATAGAATGACAGGTCCTCAAAATTGCTCTTATCATGAGGCAATCTTTGACAAATTGCTGTTAAAAGTTCAACACCACACCTCTAAACAGTAACCAAGTTTCTGCCAGGTTTAATATCACACCTCTGACAGTCACTTTTCTTCAGACTTCCATATCGAAACTGAAATGGATGATGCTAAGTTAACACCACACCTCTAGCATCCAAGTCATTGCTAAGTTCAACAATACACCTATGGCCATGACTTTCCCTCGGACTTCCTTATCCAAGCCGAGATGACCAATGCTAAGTTCAACATTACACCTCTAGCATTACCCTCACTGTCAAGTTAAACATTATACCTATAACAGTGAACTTCTGAGTTAAGTTAATATCACACCTCTAACTCACACCCTTGTCAAGTTAACATTACACTTCTGACAAGACCACTTCCAACCCGTTAAGTTAATATCACACCTCTGACGGTAACAAATTTTCCTAGATTCCCACGAGTCTAGTCCCACTTGTTATTCTCTTCAACAGAATAACAAGTCTACCTAAAAACATTGTTAGGTTAATACTACACCATCAACAGTGTTTCCCTCAAAGCCCCAGTTCAAGTTAATCCCAAACATTTGATAAAAGTTCACCCTCCCTGGGGGTACCAATTATACTTGTCACTTTCTCTTATAAAGTGGCAGGTTCATCAAAAATTTCATCTCTGTCAAGTTAATATTACACCTCTGACAGTATTGTGAGAGTTCCTGAAATAGGATCTTTTCTTACAAAATTTGACTTATTAAAGTTACCATCATAATTTTAACAAAGTCAAAGATTCTTTACTTCTACGAGTCTAAGACAAAAAAGTTCAAGACAATGAAAGAGGCAAAAAGAAAAGTGTCACTTTTATTTATTTCCAAACATATGAAAGTGATACAAAACGCTCTCTTATACAATAAGATGGAGTGTTACAGTAAAAATGCTCTCTTATACAATAAGATTGAGTGTTACAATTAAGGAGTACAAAGAAGTCCTCTCTCTCTCTTAGAGGTTGCACTCACTCCATATAAGCCGCGTCTGATTCCAAGTGCGCGATGTTTTGTGGCTACAATAGAAGCTGGTTACACCACAATGCATGATGTAAACATCGAAAGCGCCCTAGCTGACTAAGCTAAGAGCAATGGTGTTCTTGAGGTCTGGTGGCAACAGAAAGTCCTGCAACCCTTCGTTCAGGAGCGTCTCTTTCCCTAGCAGGCCATCCAACGGACATAGACTGTCCTTGATGTCATTTCTGGAGTGGGAGAGGAAGAGGATCTTGTCCGCCACCACAACCACCGGAACCCTCATCGCCGTCATGCATAGCCTGACCATCTCTTGCCAGCAGGCATGAATGGCGAAGCAGATCTGAAGAGACCTTGGCGAGGGTTGGGTCCTCGTCAGAGACGTAATATACTCTCTTATAGGTGACGAGGACCATAATATACTCTCTTATAGGTGAACATCGAACAAGTTCGCCGGACAAAGCATCCTTCCAGGGGCCCAGCAAACCAGCAAGTCTACCGCAAGGAATGAAACAAAGGAATCAGAACAGCAACTTAGTATGTTTCAACAGAGAAAAACTAAGTCGCAAATGCAGACTGCAGACGCGGGAATGATCAACGCAGTCAGCCAAGCAGACGCGGGAATGACCCACGCAGTGAGCCAAACTGCTGCGTCAGCAGAGACAAACGCGAATCAAAACGCGGTCTCATTCTGCGCCCAAGTCGAAAGCACAGACGCCGAAAAGGCACAGACGCCGAAAGTTGCCATCTCCTTGTTGAGTGAACAAGAGTTGCAAGGCTCGGGTCTGAAACCTTTTTGAAATTCGTCCAAAGCAGTGGCTATAAAACGCGCCAAGACAGTGGCTTTGAAACGCAAGCTTTGTACACCAGGAAAGGCTTTCTGGATACCGGAGCTGCAAGGACTGGTGGTTGGGTGAGGTATTGCTTGATTTCCTCGAACGCTTGTTGGCAAGCGTCATCCCAAATGAATGAGACACCCTTCTTCATTAACTTAGCGAAGGGTTGGCATCTTCCGGAGAGGTTGAGATAAACCTGCGGATGTACACCAATCGTCCCTGCAATCCCCTGAGTTCTTTGAGATTTCTCGGGGGTTGCATCTCCTGGATAGCGCGAACCTTTTTCGGGTCCAAGTGAATTCCGGTGGATGTTACAACAAATCCTAAGAATTTGCCACTGGCCACCCCCAGGAAGGACTTTGTGGGATTCATCTTCAATTGATGAATCCGCATGACGTCGAAGACCACCTTCAGGTCCGCTATGTGATCACCTTTAGTGTGGCTTTTTACCGCGATGTCATCAACATAACATTCTACCGTTTTGCGTATTTGCTGATGGAAAATGGCGTTCATGGCCCTTTGGTATGTTGCCCCTGCATTTTTCAGTCCGAAGGGCATGACGGTGTAGCAATATACCCCTAGAGGTGTCCTGAAGGAGGTATGCTTTTCGTCATCAGGATACATTTTGATTTGATTGTATCCTGAGAATTCGTCCATGAAGGACATTCGTTCAAATCCACAAGTATTGTCAATCATGACATCTGTGATCGGCAATGGGAATTCGTCCTTGGGGCATGCCTCATTTAGATCGCGGAAGTCGATGCAGATCCGGATCTTCCCGTTCTTCTTGGCGACGGGGACGATGTTGGCTACCCAGTCGGGACGTTGTTCTTCCCTGATGAAGTCAGAATCAATAAGTTTTCTGACTTCTGATTGAATTGCCTCCATTATTTCTGGACGAAACCGTCGCTGCTATTGTTTGACAGGCTTTACGTCCGGATTGATGTTGAGGCCCAGCATTTTTCAGTCCGAAGGGCATGACGGTGTAGCAATATACCCCTAGAGGTGTCCTGAAGGAGGTATGCTTTTCGTCATCAGGATACATTTGATTTGATTGTATCCTGAGAATTCGTCATGAAGGACATTCGTTCAAATCCACAAGTATTGTCAATCATGACATCTGTGATCGGCAATGGGAATTCGTCCTTGGGGCAGGCCTCATTTAGATCGCGGAAGTCGATGCAGATCAGGATCTTTCCGTTCTTCTTGGCGACGGGGACGATGTTGGCTACCCAGTCGGGACGTTGTTCTTCCCTGATGAAGTCAGAATCAATAAGTTTTCTGACTTCTGATTGAATTGCCTCTATTATTTCTGGACGAAACCGTCGCTGCTGTTGTTTGACAGGCTTTACGTCCGGATTGATGTTGAGGCGGTGCATAGCCACTTGAGGATCGAGTCCTGGCATGTCCTCATAATTCCAGGAGAAGACGTCTATATACTCTTGTACAAGAGATATTAGATCCTTTTTCTCCGAAGGTGACAGGCCGTCACTTATGAAGATGGGCTTAGGGTTAGCCTCATCTCCTAGGTTGATCTGAACAACCTTGTCTTCTGTGGGTGGCTCGCGCTGTTCAAAGCGAGTGTCCCAAAGAGCATTTAAATGTTTGATCCAAGGATCTGTATCAGATTGAATCATTTCTTCATTTCCATCTTCCAGGTGACTTGTCGAAACCATGTTCACTGAAAGTTCCTTGAAGATGTTGCCGACACTGACATCTGACTCCCAAGATGATGCGTCTGAAGAGTAATCGTTGCTCGACGATTCTTGAGAATCGGAGGCTGATGGGACCGGAGTTGATACATAGCCCAACCCCCGGCGCGTCCGATGATAATAATCGGGGGCCTTCCCTTTCGGCACAAAGGATCGAAGCAGCGTCCTCCTTCCTTTGCCGAAGTTCAACCCGGGTCTGTTGGTCAGGTCGTACCCCATGCATCTCATCATTTTGAGTGCTTTTGGTTCATAATGACCGAACTGAGGGGATTCCTCCTCGCCTTCCGATTCTTCGCGGGGCGTTGGTTCAGACGAGATTCGCCCAAAAAGAATTGGTTTTTGGCCTTTCCGTCTTGCTGGAACCATAAATATAGATTCTTGCGCATTACCATTATCTTGGTATGTCTCGAAGGACGACTTCACTGGTACATGCAACGATGTCAAAGCATCTATTGCCGACCAGGGGTCATCGTCTACTTCGGTGCTAGTGTCTGATGGTACTGAATCAGAAGCAAACACAGAAAAATACGCAAAATATAAATCTTCATTAATATACCAACCGCCTACATCGTCGGTGGTATTATCAACATCGAGCTTATTAGTGCTCTTTACAAGTGGTTCTAACTCTCACAGGCACTCTTCTTTCTCGGGCTCGGTGTCAGCTTCGTTACCAGAGTCTGGCTCCTCTGGTCGCGGGACTTCATCCGTCTCCACGGATCTTGGTACAGCAAAGAGTCGGTGAAATAATTCTCGACCCCTTTGAACGGATACCTTTTGGCGATCAACGTCTGCACCTTCCCACTCCCGTCAATGTATTTCATGACTTGGTGGAGAGTGGAGGGAACGATGGAGTTGCGGTGAATCCACGGTCGTCCCAGCAATAGATTGTAGGAAGTGTCGGCGTCGATGATGTAGCATGTCACTTCCGACTTGAGGCTTCAATCTGGCATTTGAGCTTGATTTTCCCCATCGGACGGGTCTGGTTGGCATTGAACCCATAGATAGTTGTCTGGGTAGGGCTCAAACGATGAGTAGGAATGCCCAGATGTTGCATGACCCGGCGAGGCATGATGCTCAACGCGGACCCTGGATCTACCTGAATGCGGTTCACTTCAGATGATCCAATATACCCTGTGAAGTACAGGAGCCGATCATGCTTCCCTTTAACCTGCATATCATCTGCTGTGAAGGTGATGCAAGGAGCATTCTGGGAGGCGTGGAGGCAATCCTCTACATCTTCCTCCTTTGGCACCTGGGTCATGAAAACCTCAGCATTTGCCAGAGCTTCTTGTAGAGCTTCTCTGATCGACTTTGATAGTCTAAGAAGTTCATACAAGGTAATGCGTGCCTGGATGTTGGCTAGTTGAGCCAGGACATCAAAGCGGTAGGGTGTCGTGGATCCTTCCTCGATGCCCTTTTGAAGGGCTCGAGAAAATCGAGTCTCCTTCTGTTTCTCCACGGGTTGTTTTGTGGAGGGCTTGGTTGGCTCTGCAGCTGGTTGTGGAGGAGTTGCCGCCGTTCACCATACTGCTTCAAGTACGGCTGTCCCGAACGGGTTCCTGCCATCTGTTGGTTGGGCTCTGCGGCCAAGACTATCGTTTCCTCTTCTGAGTCGGTTAACGAGGGAACATCAGTCTCGGCTTCTCAAGAGGAGGCACACACCACATTGCAGGATGAAGCCTTTGCCTTGCCTTTGGATTTCCTGTTGGTCACAGTAGTCCATTGTTGTTCATTGACAAGGTCAGGGTGGACCCACATGATTTCCCTTGAGGTGTAGGGACGGGTACCAGGCCTTTCTCTTGCTGCTGGTGAGGGTCTATGTTGACCATTCTCAGCTCTCCTCTTGGAATAGGGACCACCCCCGCAGGCGTTGGGGGTTGTCTTCCAAACTGGAGAACTGACGTCACATTAGCCGTCACCTTCTTCTGCTCTGGTCGGAGCTTTAACACCTCCGCGTCAATCAGAGCTTGAAGGATGTCCTTGAAGACGTAGCAGCTCTTAGTAGGGTGCCCCAGCATCCTGTGGTACAAGCAATAGGTGGGATTGTCGGTCTTGCCGACTTCCTCGGGGCGCCTAGCTTCAGGGAGCTTCAGTCGGTTGCTCTTGTTGAGTAGTTTAAAGAGTGAATTGAAATGTTCCTCCTTGAAGGAATATTGCTTGCTGGCGCGAGGCTGACTTGAAGAGCCACTCGCCTTGCCTGATTGAGGTTTGGCGGGAGATTTGGTCTCCGTTGCCAAATTATCCTTCCGCTTTGTTTGGAGGGATGTGTCTGGCGCACGCCTTGTCGACCTTTCCGGCCTAGGCTTACCTTCCTCCGCTCTGACGCGGGCGACAATCTCCTCAGCCTGTTCACCTTGTTGGACTAATTGCTTCCAGGTGCGGCTTTCAGCAACTCCTATTTGAGCAAGGAGTGAGGTTTGGAGATTGTGGCGGCATGTTTCCACTAGGGTGGCCTGGGTCATACCGCTTGGACACCAGAGTGCCACGTTCCGAAACCTTTCCACGAAAGATTTGACGGACTCCCCTTTTCGCTGTTTGGTAGCCAAAAAGGTGGGCATCGTGACTTCGGAGTCATCCTCGAAGAAGCGCGTTAAAAAGAGCTTCTCCAAATCGCCCCAGTTCTTAATGGAACCTTCTGGGAGCATCATGAACCATTCAAAGGCCAACCCTTTCAGGGTGCCGATGAATAGGCGCGCTAGGATGGCATCAATATCTACTACATTCCCAGTTTGGGATTTAAAGTAGTAGATATGCTGATTGGGTGACCCCTTCCCATCAAAGGCTTGGAGAGTTGGAGCTTTGAACTTGGGCGGGTACGGAACCAAGTCCCATTCAGCCGGGTAGGGCCGAACCACTCCTACTTCTTGGAGGTCTTTGCGATTGGCAAGGGCCTCGAGGCGTCGCTCCAGTTGACTCATTCTTTTAGCATGAGCCTTCCCCGGGTCTTGGTCGCCTTTACTTGCGACGAGGACTTGGACGAGCCGGAAGTAGATCGCCGCGTCTCCTCAGAAGGTTCGAAAGATGAGCTTTCTCCCTTTCTCCCTTTGCCCTTTGACTTTTTAGGAGGAGACCTCCTCCTGTCTTCGAGCAGCTGTGCAATCGCCTGCTTGAGGGAGTTGATAGATTCCTGCTGAGAAAGAATCATATCCATTTGTGCCTTCTGGATCTGTTCTAAACGTTTAGCCGTCTCCTCAGGAGTGCCTGTCATGTAGGCAGAGGTCTCCTTCTCGACGGAAGAGTTCGAAGCCCTCGATTCCGCTACGGCGGAGTGAGAATCATTCACTTTAATGCCATGGGCTAAGGCATTATAGTCAATTGGGGGAATGGCCCCAGTCCGGGTGCGAGTGTGTTGATACACCCCTTCCGGTTCAGAGTCAGACTCATCTGAGCTGACTGCAGGTTATTTTCCCTTGCTCCTGCTGTCATATTCGCAGTGAGCTCTGGGTACTCAACGTCAGAGAAGGTTCTCCTTCTGTGGGAGCGTCTTCTTTAGCTGACGGGGGAATCAGGGTCAGCTGTCTGACTAAAGACTGCTGATGTACGCCTGATCCGCAACGGCACTCAGAGAGCATATGGATGAGCCGTTGGCAGCAACACGACGAAGTGGCCTGATTGGCACTTCTTTTCTTTGTCAAATAATCCCTCAAATCTATGGGAGGGGGATTGAAAAGATTAGCCTCGCAACGTCGAAGACGGGAGGCATCCATGTGCTGTACAGCCTGGACGCAGGCTTCAGGGACACGGTTCTCGCGCCGCAGCTGTTCAGCGCGCGTCTGGCGTCTCTGTTGAGACAAGACGCGCCTGTCGCGTTACTGCTTGGTGTGTCAGGGCAGAGACACTTGAGAGAGAGTGGGCTACTGGGCCCCACGTCTATAGGCGCGTGCCTCTTGTGCTTGACAAGGCACAGAGGCTTCACCTTGGCATTTGGTGAGTTGGTCCTCAGAGGACCTAACTGAAGGAATCTCGCATTTGGGCCGCCAAACGCGGACTTCGCGAGGCGCGAACAAGGCGCCAGTTTGTATGCTGCGTCCAGCCTCAGTCAGACAACCAGAGGTTCCAACTTGCAGCTGACGCGCACGTCTCCTCTGTCGACGCTCAGCGTTCCGGTTGCGTCGCGGAGGTGGAGAGAGACCAACAACATCCTGATGCTGAACATCAGATATTTTAAACCACGCGGGTCTCCTGAGAGACGCTGACGCGGGTGTTCTGTGCGACGCGGTTGGTCGCAAAGGCAGTTGTGCCTGGGGCCACGCGGGCCTTCTGAGAGGCGTTGGCACGTGCACCTTGCTTGGCACAGTTGGCAGCAGGGGCGCCCGAGAGAGCCACAGATCGGGCTTCGGGGCCATTCCCCGTCGAGACCCGGCGGCAGACGCGGGTCTTTGGGCTCTTGGAGCCGGAAGAGAGAAACTCTTCGTACTTCGCCTGGTCGAACTCGACAATGAGCGATTCGACCATCTTCCCCTTACGGAGGACGTCATCCTGCGCCACGATTGCTCATCAGTGACAAATGTAGTCCCCAGCGGAGTCGCCATCTCTTGTACGCGCCGGAAAAAAGAGAAAGAAGTCTTTACTGTAAAATTTTCCTTGAATCAGATGAAAAAATTACAACAAAACTGCTTTTTCCGTCCAGTTACAAGGGAGGGAGGATGTTGAGTCTTGAATCCTCCCTTTGTTTAAGGCTGGGTTCTTCGTGTGGCGGTGGAGAGTGAATCTTGTTCTCCGTTGACCGGATGACCGTCGGGATCGTCAGGGAATCTTCTCTTTGGCTGGTAGAGGGAGTAGCATAGCTCTGTCTACCAAAACTCTCAAAGAGAAGGTAGGCAAATAGCAGCTTGTACGTAGCAAGCTTGACGAAGAGTTGAGCTCTCTCCTGTCTCGGTCTGTCTCTTTCTGTGATCTTCTGATCCTCTTGATGCCAGATGCCTTTCTGATCGCCTTTGTGTCTATCCCCCCTGCCTTCTAATTGCCTCGACCTCATAGCAAACGAGGATATTTATAGAGGTCCTAGGGGGTGAACGTGCCCCCTAAAAACGCTCCATAATGAGGGGGTAACTTCCCCGCTACATAGGCGGCGACTGGCCCCATAACCAGGGCGGTTATAACCGAGGCGCGGGTTTCAACCCACGCGCCTTGATACTGAGACGCGGGTGTCGAGCCCACGCGCCTTGATGCTGAGACGCGGGTGTCGAGCCCACGCGCCTTGATGCTGAGACGCGGTGTGTCGAGCCCACGCGCCTTGATGCTGAGACGCGGGTGTCGAGCCCACGCGCCTTGATGTTGAGACGCGGGTGTTGGCCCCTCGCGCCTTGGTGCTGAGCCTTCGCGTCTAGAACTTGAAACTCTGCTTTTTAATGGCTTGTCTTTTAGTGATTTTTAGACAGCCTACATCTGTATCTGGGCGGTCGGCTGTGCGGTTGACCGGATTGCCTAACGGTCATATTTATGACCGTTGGCGATCGACCGGGCGGTCGACCGCCAGCCTGTCAGGCTGCCAGATTAGCCTAACGGCTAGTTTTCTGTTTGGGATATAACTACCCCATTTCCTTGGGATATTGGCTAAGATTTTAAATCTAAAATTTTCAGACTTTCTCTACTGTTTTAAATAAGTTTTCAAAAGAGTTTTGTGCCAAAAAGATTTATCTTTGTATTGTTTTAGGTTTTTGGAAAATCAAAGAAAATAGTATTTTGGGAGATTTGTGTTTGTTCTTCATTTCTATTATCTTCAAGAATTTTCCCAAGATTATTTCTTTGAGTTCTTGTTTTCCAAACACCTAGTTTTCCACTTAAGCTATCATCTATCCTAGGATCATTTTGTTTGTGGGAAAAGAAAGAGAGTTTTTAGTCTTTGTAGCCACTTGTTGTAAACCCTTGCTTTGATTGGGTTGCTCCCTCTTTGGTAGAGGTAGAGGTTGTATTTGCTCCCTCTATTGTGAGGTGGAGTTTGGTTGTTGGCTACGGGCTTATCCCTCTTCGGTAGAGGTGATTTGTGGTTATATTGCCTCGGTGGCATTGTATGGTTGAGAAAGGAGTTCGGTACTCTTATAGTGGATTGGAAATCCTTCACGGTGGTGAAGGCGGGGATGTAGAGCTAGGGGCTCGAACCTCGAAACATATCTTTGTGTTTGTGTTTGATCCACTGTCTCTCTAACTCTCTCTCTTTCATTTGTGCAAAGCATAATTCATATTGTCATATCATTTATACTAGCTTGCATTTGTGCCTTGCATTTATTCACATTGCTATTTCATCCTTATATGCTTGGCTTGCTTGTGTGTGTGTGCCTCACTTGTACTTAACCACGAGAGCTTCATATAGAACCTCAACCCATATCTAGGGGAATCAAGAGGAGTTAGTCCAGAGCCCTTCACGGGGAATTCGGCTACACTTGTTGTATATATTAAGTGTGTTGCAAAATTTGTTTAAGCTTCCGCATTTAGCGCATTTAGTTTCTAGATTAGCATTAACACCTATTCACCCCCCTTCTAGGTTTTTTCAATACATTGTCCTCAATGTATGAATGAATGCATATACGCATGAAAAGGAAGAAAGGGAAGGAAAAAATTACCTCAAGGTGATGGTTCGGCGGTGGTCGAATTGGGCCAAGCGTTACTACCCAATTAAGATAATATGGTGATTCACGGAACTCACCTTTATGACCTCTTTTCTATTTAAATATTTATAATCCCCAAATGGAATAGGATTATGAATGATCGCAACATAAAAATTATCCCTTTATATGACCAATCTTGAAAAATCATCACGGAGTCATTATGGTCTATACCTATGTCCAACAAAGAAATGTGATTTGATGAGTTGGATGACTTAGCTGAAATTAAAGGAACGGGGACCCAATACTGACCCACGAATAAGACTCAAATCAAGTTGTTTTGGTTCAAGAATTGAGTCCACATCAAAGAATAGTGATTCACATTCTTTTTAAAAGATGGAATGTGACTATCCAAAACAAGTGGCTCATGTTCTAGATTTATAGGTAAGGGAATCAGTGTTTGCTCAGGAATTCGGTCCAAATTGGGTAACGATGTCAGAGTTAACAATGATTCAAAATACATAACTGAATCACAAAATTGAAAATTGGGTTCACATTCATGTTCAAGCTCAATTTCATGAAAACTTGCCAATTTGTCAATGGTTTAGTATTGGTCAAGTTCCAGATGGTGTGATGAAAGTGAATCCAGTTCCAGGACACCATAATTCTTGATTCCTTTCAATATGGCTAGGAAAATCGAGAATACTCAAAGATTGGGTAGGGAAATTTTTTCATTCTTATACATGTTTTTCATTGACTAATTATTTCTTCTAGCCTATCGATGGAATGGGTATAAGAATTTTTACTCTGAATCATGTATTTCATTCTTCTTGTTGTGATGGGACTTGAAAAAATAGAGTAGGGATCTGGATTTGGGAATTTTGTGGGATACTTGAGTCTATTGAGTTTGAGATTCAAGTACTCAAGTATGGCCTTCCTACTCCTTTCTATATCAGATTCTTCATTTATAGATTGATCAGAAAAAAGAGCATATGAAGATGATTGTTGAAAAGGTGGTTGACAATATGACAGGAGGGAGTATATCCCCACTGACTCGATGAAGAGTAATGATGATTATCCCAATCTTGTTCATAATACTGGGATTGGGATATATATATATATATATATATATATATATATATAATATATATATATATAATATATTATAGATATATAATATATATATATATATATTCGAGTAAGACCAATTAGACATACTTGGTGGTTTAAAGTTATGTAATGTCGGCTCGGTAATACCTAAATTGAAACATGTTAGGGGAAATATGGATTCAAGTTGAAGTTGGAAAATTGAGGTTATAATTCATATCTCTAAAATGTCAAAAATAAAAATAAACAAACAAATAAATAAATAAATAATAAATAATAAAAATCTAGCCTAAGTTATAGTAGACCTTAGACCTAGATGACTCTTAACTGTCCACAGGGGGTATATTGCTACAACAACAAGTTAATAGGTCAGGTAGGGGCAAGACCAGTGGGAGATATCCGTACCTAAGCAACTTTGACACCGATTTGATAAGAGTAAAGCTCTAACAACTTTTCCCTCAGGTCAATCTCTTAAATGAGTTCGAGATGTTCCTAGGGCCAATACCTGCTGAGTTTAATTAGGTTTGATTAGTGAGTGAAGAGTTGTGGGCTAATGAAGAGTAATGACTTCCTACCTTATCTTGTTATAAGACAAGCCTTAAATTACTTTTGTGCAACATGTACATGTATATGAAAAAGCAACACTTAAGCAATAAACAATTCAAAAGTGTTCCTATTCTACATGCTATGCACATGTACCTTTAGTCCAACACTCTTCAACAGTAATGTAAATGTACGTAATTAGACACGTGTCCTAAATGTAAAGTCTAAACTGTTTTTAACATTAACAAGTAATAAGTTACTGTTGAGGTTAGAAAAATATGTACAGTGAGTTAAATAAGAAAATAAATAGCTGCTGAAACTTAAACTTTGCAAATCAACCAATTTACAAAAAATACAGGTTAGTAGTTAACTCTATTGCCACGGGAACACGGCTTTTTCCGTGTTTACATGGCAATACTGAGGGTATCTTGGATCTGCATTTTAAGCAGAGTCCCAGAACTACTTATATGTATTATGCTATAATAGTTTCTTGATATAAGCTCCTGCAAACAAAAATAAAGAAGATGTATAACCATTAAGTAAAACTAAAAGAAAACTTACCGTTCTTCCTGGTAACAGTACCAAAAATTTGATTGAGTTAGACCTGCACAAAAAAAATACAGAGTTTAGAAACGTGCTAAGCTCTTAATGCTACTGCTATAGTTAGTGGCTATGCGGGTCATGATCTACAAGGAGGGACAGGATGAAAGTGTTTAGTAAGTCTTATTTTCTAAGTTACTATTAATCGGTTAAAAGTTCTTCTATGTTTTCTTACAAGAAAAGAGAAAAAAAAACTATGTTAAGTTGGAGAAGAATGTGGAAGATGGAGAAGATGGTGATTGTGTAAAAGAAAAACTAAGTTAAATAAAGAAATACAAAGAATAAAAAAAGAGAAATCGTTTTTGAAGTGTTCTAAAATGAATTAAAAGAAAGAAACCTAAAAATACTTGCTTACCTCTTTGGTTGATAATTTACCTTGGATCATTGGCACGCTTATCTTGATTTGGAGACGATCAGTGCATAACCCATAAGATCTAATTATGTTCTCGTCCACATTACATCATCAAGACTACATTGAGCAAGTATGAAATTATATGAACATTGGGGAGGAATCCATCGTCATAAGCTATTGGTGGCAATTGCAAAGGCAAGGCATTTCCTGATACTATGAGAATCACTTGGATTATCATAAAACCAAAAAACAAGAAGACCAAAAGAAGAAGAAGAACATAAAAATGTAACTTTCGATTTAAATCAAGTAACAATGACAGAAAAAGAAGAACACTTGCACGTGTGTAACTCTCATTCTCTCATGAAAACTCTTCTCTTCTCTAAGTTACATAAATAAACTAGAAAATTGCATAAGAAGAAAAACAAAACCCTAAACTAAACAAGAATAAAAACCAAGCCAAAATCTATCTATGCTCTGTCGTTCTTTTTACCTTCAGAATTTACTGTTTGTATTGGCGAATTGGAAGAGGGGAGGGAGTAAGAAGATAGAGGAAGCCAACGCTTCCCTAATCTTTTACATAGCGTGAAAACGCGACTAGGGCCAAATTTTTGCAACCTAGATGAGCCCAAGGCCACATCCAAGGAGTGAGTCTTCTAATCTTTTGTTCTCTTTTATCTTCAGATGGATTTTCAGTTTGGGCTCTGGAGCTGATACTATCCTCGTTGATTTTCAATTAACAAATAAATTCTTTAAAAAAATTTAGTTTACTGAATTGAATATGGTATCATTCTCAGCGAACTAAATAGAGCCGATTAAATCTGACTGTAACTGGTTTTTGATTGATTTAGTCCTCTTTCTTTCCACTGATTATCATCTGCAAAAGTAGGAATTAAAGCAAGTAAAATTAGCAGGATTTGATACAAGATAAATATGGGAATGTAATAAAAATAATCCAATAATTGTGTACAATCAGTTTGATCAAAGGAGATATTTTGTAACTGACACAAGATCTTAGTACCTCTTCTTCAAGTACCAGTTCTTCACATAGTTGCTCCACTTTAGCCGCTTATGAAAGTCTAGATTCTTTTTTCTCTCCAGAAGATTCTAGAAGGAGATATCTTTTTCAAAAAAATTTATTTGGTTGCCAACTCAAAATTATTGGAAACACATATCAAAAATCAATATGGGAAGAGCGTTGAAGCCATTTAGTGGATAGAGGAGACTTTTGATGTCGGAAATATGTACTCCAGACACATAAATAGATCATAAGAAATAACTTTTATTTCATGCTACTATATCGATACAAAATCTCGTGTTAGGAAAAAAACAATAATAATTTGTTCATATCGAACTCGAAATGCCATGGTATTATTACCTATATTATTCACATTCAATATGGCGAAGGGATAGTCTTCTTTTTTTTTTCAAATAAGAACTTGTGCTGCCCATAATTGTCGGACGTCCTGCAGCATAGAGTCAACAAAATCTCCCATACGACCTATGAGAAAAAGAGTTTGCCCAAGCCATAAGGGACTTTGGTATTAATTTCATTTCAGGGTTCATCTTAAACTTTTAAGGGGAAAAAAAGAAAAAACAAACTTTGGGGCAATCAGTCGTACCCGTCTGTTGACTAAATGGCATAATCTATGAAAGATCTTTTGACCCTGGACAGACCTCCAGGTTCTTACACCATGGAAAAGTGGGTTACAGAGAACTCCAATTCAACCAAACCAAAATAGTGGTATTGAGTTTCTCGACCCTTTGCCTTAGAATTAGTTAGTTCTATTTCTCAATGGGCCCGGCAAGGGATATAACTCAGTGGTAAAGTGTCATATGATAAGTGGAAGTCATCAGCTTGAGCCTGATTATTCCTAAACCCAATGTGAGTTTTTACATTTTAATTAAAACTCCCTTGGGGCCGATAAAATCACAGACGTTTTTCTTTTCTTTCTTTTCTTTTTTGACTTGGTCTTCGGGCGATGCAGCCTTTCCCACACAACTTCTCGTTCCCTGCAAAGAATATCCAAAAAAAAGAATTGTGCCCAATGAGATTAGTTCAATGAATATGCAGGATAGAAAGATGATATTTACTGCTATTCCATCTATTTGGCATCAAGTTGAAGCCTGTCGAAGGGGCAAGGCTGGGCTCGACGAAGGTGGAGAAGGTTATCTCCTCTCACGCAGCTTGAGCGTAATATCGATGGCTCCGAATGAAGGGAAAAAGTCTATCTGGCTTAAAAGAGACTCATTTCTATTGTCCCTTTGAATTCCATATTCAAAGCTGCAAACGGAACTACTCATGACAAATAATCAATTCAAAACATTATTTTTATGGAGCAATAGGTGCTATATGTGATTTGAATCAGATTCAGGTCAATCTATATTGATTTACATCACCTGTCCTCTTCATAGATTGTATTGATATACCTTTTTATGATTGTTTATTATAGCATTAACAACACAATCCAACTCTCTTGTAAAAACGGGGATCCAACGTGCACTTACTGCAGAGGGGGACTCATGACGCACTCGGCCTCCCCTCTCACTCTGCAAGGTTAATTTTTTTTTTTTTTCACCAGTGTTGACGCATTGCGCTTGTAGATAAGAAAATCAAAATCCCTTTAGGGGGAGTGAGGGCCAGTGCCTTTTGACGGCCTAAACTCCTCCATTTGTCAACCATGGGGAACTACTGCCTTTATGTCTGAGACGGAGGGAGGGGAAAGCTTGGGCCTTCCAATTTTTTTTTAAATTCCTCCGCCAAGCACAAATTATTGAACCTACATGTATCTCCGTACCCAAGCCTTTGCTGATCCAAGGGTTCTTCGATCTCAGTATTCCTCTTGGCTGGTGGTAACTGTTAGACCGAGTAGCATAGTGCTGAATAGGGTGCCGAGCAGATTTTGAGTCAAGACTGTTGATGAACCAAACAAATTCAATATCTAGTTACTTTTCTTCACAACATTGCAATCCCCTTTGTGTCACGCTCGATAACATAGGACTACAATTTACGTCACATGACACTTCATTTTTCGGAGAATAATCTGCGTGCATGTGGGCTTTCATGCAACTTGCTTGTTTTGCGCAAAAAATAGAAATATATGTAATTTTGAAGAGAGATATTCTGACTGGTTGGAACCGAATAAGCAATCACGAGTGGCATACCCAATAATTAGAGATTAGAGCCTGCAGATTTTGGAACCCACTAAGTTAATTATTTCAAATTATATATATTTTTTACAATCATTTCAAAAAAATTTTTGGCTACCAGACAAGTGGGGTATCCCAAATAGGTCTGTTAGCGGGTTGGGTTCGGGGGCATGTACGTTAGTTATTAGATGCAGACCTGATTACTATTACAAATAAAAGACCCGACCTGATTAATTGTGGCTCTAGAACAACTGTTCTCATACTCGTCCCCTTTAATGACGTGTGCAGACCCGATTACTCGACCCTACCTGATTAACTCACAACCTCTAGCCACGGCAATGGTTGAGAAAGGGAGGTTGCGAGATGAGAGAGAGAGGGCGGTGGCGAGAAGAGAGAGCTTGACGAGGAGAGAGAGTTTGAGACAGGAGTAAGAGGGCACAAATGAGGAGAGAAAGCGCTCGAGAGAGGAGAGAGGGGCGATGGCGAAGGGGGGGAGAGAGAGAGAGAGCTCGAGAGGAGAGGGTGTGGTGAGAAGAGAGAGCCCAAGAAAGAGAGAGTGAGTAAGAGGGTTAGAGTTATTAATTAAACAAGTTCGGGTCTATTCGGGAATGATTTAACTAAAACTATACCTGACCCGTTTACTAGTGAGATAAATGGGTCTGAGTCCTATTCGACTTTATGAGTATAGAACTGATAATCAGATCCGTCTAATTTGCTCTGATACGAGTCAAATACGGATGCAGAGCCAATCTATTAAAAGGCCCAATCCCAAGGACCACACTCTCTCAGTCCATTGTTCTTGGAACGTGCCTAGACCTTGTCAACCATTAATGTCACATCACATTATTGTAAGTTAAATAATTATTTGCAATAAAATTATGATCAATAGTTTTCTGCTCACCAATAATCTATTAGTGGTTGGAATGCAATTAAAGGACTAACGTGCGTCTTGAGGGCACTTGTTATGAAGACTGGTAAATATCTTATTTTATGACACATTGAACAAGCTCGTCCTTGATTATGAGGCGAACACGTACATACAACTTGCTTGCTCGCCTTGATTATGATGCTTACATGTACTGACAACTTGCTCGCTCACGCGCCCTGATTATGATGCTAACACGCACGTTGCTTGCACGCCTTGATTATATGGAATTTTTTTTGCCCACGTGCAGGTGAGCCGCCTGATTGGGTGGGCCCCACCGGGTACGTGGTGGGGCCCACCCCATTGGAGGACTCACCGCTCGCGGTTAGCGCGGCGAGCAAATCCAATGGGCCAAAAAAAAACTCGATTGTGAGGCAAACACGTCACATGGTGATTGGTGATAGACGTTAACTGATCGGTCACATGTATTACATATATATTGTCACATTATCATATTTTTTATCTAATAAATCCTATTAATAAGTCTTCTTCTTCTTTGTTAAATGTAGGCCCATTGCTAAAAGAAAGGGAAGAGAAACGAGCCCAAAATCCCATCAAAATTCTGATTTAAATCAGAATTAATTTGAAATTATAAGATCAGGGCAGATTAAGGAAGATCAGAGAGGATGTAATCGGTTGAACATCGGTTAAAATGGATCTTTACAAATCAATCGGTTTAAAGCCAGAGATAAAAGGCCGTTTTGTCAAAACCAGAAGCTGAAACGAGAAATGCAGAACCAGATAAAGGTGGATCGCAAAACGAGGAGGTGTACCCCCCCACGGTTTTGGCCACCTGGCCACAGCCAGGCCGCGGAAATGTGGCCAAAGTAGCGTTTTCGCGGCTGTTGATTACGGTTGGGGGAGCGTTTGCTCCCCCAATCTGCTTCCGCCCTCTCCCGTCTGGTTTTCCCTATAAATACCATTTTTGACAAAGAAGGGAGCGAAGACTAGGATTAAATTTCTTGTTCATTTTTAGAGTTTTAGGAGTATTGTTAGATAGCTCAGAGAAGTTATATCTACTCTTTATTTTTTCAGTTTAGACCAACAAAGAGAGAAGAGTGGAATTGAGTGTGTAATTCATCTTTGAAGTGACAATCAAAGAAACTTCTACTCGCTTATTCAACTCAACTCGAATTCGGTATGTTATATGTTTGATTTTCATTCTCTTGTTTGTTTTTCTTTCATTATGAGTAGCTAAATCATTTTCTGTGCTTACTAATTAATCTCTTCTCCCTCCTCTCCCTTGATTGATTTTTATGAAAACACTCTCTTGAATCATAATAGTGCCTAAAGTTAAACTTTGTTCTTGAAAGCTCATAAGGATGCTCATCTTTTAAACTTGAACTTTCAAAACACAAATATTTTCAAATCGTTTTTATTCCATACTTGCTTCTTCGTGCTTGATGGTTTAACATTCTATTTTTAATGCTGTGTTAAGATAGATCTCAAGATTTAATCCAAAATTATCTCATTTGTTCTACTTGAACATTAAAAGAAACTAAGGTTTTTGCCTATGATAAAAGTGATGCACCAAAAATATTCTTGAGATAAGTAAGTAGTTGAGTAGAAAATTAGTGAGCCCAGATCTTTTCCTATATTAAAAACGACCAAACAATCTTCATTATTTTTAAAGATCACCTTTTTCAAAGCCTTCTCTAATTTTTAAGTTTTTCTTTGAATCACTTTCTTCTCTCCCTTCTCTTTTCAAAAACAACTCCATTCTCTGTTACTTAACAAAAACACCAAAAAGCTTCTATCGCATTCCTCCTCGTGGACACGACCCGTTAGCCCAAAGCTAGACGGCAATTCTTATCACTTTCATTTTAACGATCAATTTTTGGTGCCGTTGCCAATGGGAACCAACTAGTGAAAACTCTATGAATCCAAACTCCATCTCTTCAAAAAGAGGTCTCCATTCAATTGAATCATCCATAGCTAACGAGGCTAAGTTAGCTAACCTAGCGAGAAGACTGGAAGTTTAGAAACTAAGGAACCAAGTCCAGTCAATCAAGTCAGCCCAAACCAATTTTCAATTCCGGGTTGTACTTACTGTCAGACCATGAATCATGTGTTTGAGGAGTGTCTTGTATTTCAAGCTCAACAACACTTTTCAAAACTGATGAATGCGGCCTTTTCAAGGCCGAACAATGATCCTTATGCACCAACGTACAATCCTGGCTGAAGAAATCACCCAAATTTCTCATAAAGTCAACAAAACAATGACCACCCATGGTCAAACAATGCAAGCCACTTCCATCATTCAAATAATTCTTCCAATCATCAACCCAACTTTTCAAATCACCCTCACAATTCTCCAAATAATTTTTTATATTATCAACAAAATTTTCCCAACCAAGCTCCACAACCTTCCTTTCAGAATCCTCAGTTTGAAAGGAGAATGACTGACTTTGAGAGAAATATAGAAAGGTATATGAAGAACTAAGATTCCCTCATGCAAACAATACAGAGGCTAGAGGGTCACATGAGCCAATTAGCCAATTTACAGAATGAGAGGCAAAAGGGTACCTTGCCTTGTCAACCAATTATGAATACTAGGAATTCTCAATATGCTCATTTGGCTGAGGATCAATCATTGAATCAATGTAATGTTGTTCGTACATTGAGGTCGGGAAAGAAAGTTGATAACCAAGTATCAACACCACCCAATCGCAGTAAGCACAATCAAACTCTAGCATCCACCTCATCTAGTCCCAATCCTTCCAAGTCTAACAAATCTGAAATAAATAAGTCAACCAGTCAGGTGTACAAGCCTCTAGTACCATTTCCTAATAGGCTAAAGAACAACAAGCAAAATCCACACATGGGTTAAATAATTGAGATCTTCAACCAAGTGAAGATAAATGTGCCACTCCTTGATGTCATCCAACAAGTCCCATCCTATGCAAAATTTCTTAAGGACTTGTGCACCAAGAAGAGAAAGATTAATGTACCCAAGAAAGTCTTCTTAGCCACTAACATTAGTGAGCTACTGTCGGGTCTGATCCCTGTCAAGTACAAGGATCCGGGTTGTCCCACCATTGCCTGCACTATAGGACAAGCTGCGATTAGTCCTGCACTTCTTGACTTAGGAGCAAGTATCAACTTGCTTCCATTCTCAGTTTATCAACAACTCAGGTTGGGCGATCTTAGTCCAACTCGAGTCACAATCTAACTGGCTGACCGTTCTGTGAAAGTTCTAAAGGGAAAAATTAATTATGTCCTTATCTGGGTCAGTGAGTTTATCTACCCAGTTGATTTCATAGTTCTTGAGACACAACCTGTGTCCAATTTTAGGGCTCAAACTCCTGTTATCGTAGGGTGTCCATTCCTTACTACTGCTAATGCTATTATCAATTGTAGGGGAATAGATCTATGAGATTAACCTTTGGGGACATGACTAGAAAAGTCAATGTCTTCAACCTAGAAAAACAACCTTGTAAGATAAGAGACCAAACATTTGAGGTACACTTTGTTGAAAACAATTGTGATGAAGAAAGTGAAGGTATAGAGAATGAGCCGCAGTTTCTTAATGAATTATTTAAGAATGAATGTGATTATCTTAATGAGAAGGCAAATGTCGGAGATCCTAATTTTAGAGTACCCTTTAAGAAAGGGAAATTTGATTTGAATATCTTCACTTTCGATGAGCCAACCAATAATATATCGCATGAGAATATAATTCAAGAAACTCTGATTGACATACTCTTTGAAAACTTCTTCGAAGAAGAACTCATGTGTTTGGATGAACCAACTAGAGATATTTTAGTTAATTACACATCTCCAGGGGAAAGTGTTGACCTAAGCTTTGAGAAGATATATGGAACTGAGTTAGAATTTCTAGGCATTCATAATGTGGAAGTTCCAACTGAGAAGTGTGGTGGAGATCAATTTTTGAATAATGAATGTAGAAATATGAGGAAGAAAAACCTAAAGAAAGTGAGAGATTTCTTACACTTGGTCAAAATAAGATGACTTGTTTGATTTTTAGGGTTAGAAAGAAAATTTGTGAAAGTAATTTAGTCTTGATCTTACCTTGATGAAATATGCACACTTTATACACTTACACACTTAGGGTTCGAAAACAAAGACTCTTGTGCCATATAAAAGAAAAAAAAGAAAAAAAATATATGTATATCTATGAAAAGTAAACAAATCTAATTATTGATTAGGTAGGTGCTTTGACCTAAGAAAACCTTGGTATTCATGCAAAAGATAATTAGATAAGTTTGAAAATATATATATATATATATAAATCCTCTGATTAAGCTGAGTATTTGTGCCTCATGAAGCATAAGTATTCACGGCTAAAAGGGGTACATTTTATAAATAAAAACTGTTGGTTTCGTGGCCTTGTCTGCTCGAGTGCTTAAGTCTTTAGGGGTGTTTCTCACCTGGTACCCTAAGACTGTCCAGTTTGGGTGTCACCAACTAAAGGCTCGTTACGTGGGCGATTAGAAAGCCTAATGGAATTAAGAAATAAATACAAAAAAAAAACAATATAAATAAGGCATAGGAGTTAATGTTAAAGAACCCTTAGCTTCACGGTCACGAAGGTGCATATAACTCAGGTAAAGTAATAGACTAGATGAGAAATACAATTTGACTCCTTACTTTGATTAATGACATATTTTTGAATAGAGATTAAGTTTAGGAAAGAAAAATTTGATATTCCTAAAACTTATAGATTACTTAAACTCTCACAAATATACTTCAAATATTTTCTCTTTTCAATATGCTTTTCGAAATTGCTAACATTTTTCTCTTTCTTTATGAATTTTGTGCGTGCAATCCACTGAAAACCCTCACGAGACAAAACTCGTCCTCTAGGGGTAACCTAGAGGCTTAACGGCTTGTTGCACATGCTCAGTGCAATCGAGGTGACCTGTGAAAGTGGTCTAATAATTGATTTGGATTTTGATGTTTTGCTCGAGAGCGAGCAAAAAATAAGTGTGTGGGTGTGATCGGTCACATATATTGCATATATATTGTCACATTACCATGTTTTTATCTAATAAATCCTATTTATAAATCTTATTCTTCTTTGTTAAATGTAGGCCCATTGCTAAAAGAAAGGGAAGAGAAATGAGCCCAAAAGCCCATAAAATTCTGATTTAAATCAGAATTAATTCGAAAATAGAAGATCAGGGTAGATTCGAGGCAGATCAGAGAATGTAATAGGTTGAACATCGGTTAAATGGATCTTTACAAATCAATCAGTTTAAAGCAAGAGATAAAAGGCCGTTTTGTCAAACCAGAAGCTGAAACGGGAAATCCAGAACCAGATAAAGGTGGATCGTAAAACGAGGAGGTGTACCCCTGTAATACTCTTGTTTTGTAATACAAAATAAATAATAAATAAATAATAAATGAATGAATGAATGAATGAATAAATAAAAAATAATAATAATAATGAAAAATAATTATATCTATACATGTCTATGTCAAGTTTCGAACCTCGTTCCCTTATAACAAATCCTAATGCTTAAACCATGATGCCACATTGGCGTGTGGTTGAAGAGGAAAGCTAAATTATTTTAAATAACCCAAAGTCAAAAGTTTAAAATTTGAATTTCTAACTAAAAGATCTCAAGAGATATTTCGGGATCTCTTATCTTAACCACCTAGATTTTATCCTAACCAACTTATCCCTAAAAATCCTAACCTAAAAGATTTATCTCAATATATTACCGTAACTTTTATCTTCTGTTTCCCTACGACAAAAAAAAAAGAAAAGAAAAGAAGAAAGAGCGACAGTTTTAGATAGAAATCATCTTTCGTCTCATCCCTTCGCTATTCTGAAACTGATTGTGATCGTGACGGAAGGACCGCTTGGAGTTGAGAAGCAGTTGGAGACCGAGGAGCAGACGAAGGAGAAATCTATCCAGATCTATCCAAGTAGGTTTTTAAACAATTTTATAAAGTTAAAATTTATTTTAAAAACATCATGATTTAAATTTGTGCTTACCTAGATTAAGTTGTTAAACTAGGTTAGTAATTTTTCATGATTTAGAATCCTCTCATATAATTAAATTTCCCCTAAGATTTAAATAATTAAATGAATTATAATTTATGATATGTCATGCTTAAATTTCCCCTTGTAATAAACTTCAATCTTATCCAATATATATTAATGTAGATTTCTTCGATTGGTGCTTGGACGCGTGGTAGCCAGGTGAGTGTTCTTCACTCACTGTATAAGTATGTTATTTTCATTTATTATAAAATGTGTGCTATTTCTATTATTAAATGGTAAAGTTATTAAAGTGATAGACTTTCTAGAAAATCTGAAATTGTTAAAATTGTAAATGATGAGATGGATTATGTTATCAAGTCACTGGAAATTACATACTGTTGTACTGTTACATTGTCACCTACTGTTACTGTTATACCCAGTGATTTATATAACATGATTATTAGATAACTTACACCGGGTGGGGAAATTGATAGAGGAGACGGTATCGGTATTTGGGTGGACCTAGGATACAGGGTTGCGCAGCCGACTGAGGGTTCCACTGCAGGTTCCTGGGGGATGACTGACATCCCATCTGTACTGTTACTGTTCCATTGTTTCACAAGTGAGATTACTGTTACTGTTACTGTTACTGAGTACCTAGCGGTACGGCCTGGTTCAGCGCCAGGAAACTGAGCCGTGGTCCCGGGTATGTACGAGACCCACCTAAAACACAGATACCCGTCTCCAACTATCCATTTCAAATAACTAGCAATAAAAATAGACATACACAGGACATCTTGACACATGACCTTACATAGGACAGATTGCAGTATTAAATGGTTATATAGTGTATATCACTGTGTTATATCATGACTCATATATGTTAGACAACAGTATGCTAACTATACTTGATTATACAGGTGTTGGCTAGATTTACATGTTATTTTTATATTCCCATCTTTTTATCATTTATTTAGGTCGCTATTGACGACCCTGAGTTGCTTGCTCAGGTCTTGATCCAGAGACTCTGCAGGAGCAGGAGTATTTCGAGCATCTCCCTGATCTTCAGTAGACAGATCCTTCCTTTGTTCATATGTGAGAGACCTTTATTGTCGGATTTTCTATGATTTCATTATGTTGTAATAAGTAAAACATTTGTGACATTATGTACTTGATTTCTTCTAGCTGGAATAACAAATAAATCTTGTTTTATTTTGAATCAATGTACTGAGGCTTAACGTATTTGTTTTAAAAATACGTCGCCGGCTCTCGTCACGTACCCTTATATGAGTATTATGATTGCGGGACGTGATAGGGTTTTCTTGGTATCAGAGCCAGGTTATTCAAGTGTATAGTTGTGTGAATAGTCAGGCTCTTACCAACAGTACAAGGTTTAGTAATCCAGCTACAAGTACAAGTATGTCACCATATTTAATTAATATATATTTTTTTCTTTCTCAGAGTAATGGCTCAACGACTTCCCTCTGCCCGCATCGCTGCTCGCGAAGATGCCACTGATTTGATGGGGGTACTCCGGGGCCTGGTAGAATCACAGCAGCAGCAGACAGCACTTCTTCGAGATGGATTGGTGGCAGCACAACAGACAGCCACGGAGGCCATAGAGAGGTCTGCGACTCCTCGGGGACCAAAACCCGGGAACATTTCAGACTTTAGGAGGTTGCAGCCAGCCACTTTTACCGGGACAGAAAAGCCTTTGGAAGCAGAGCAATGGCTGGTTGATATGACCAATCTCCTGAATGCAGCTCGTGTTCCGGCAGAGGATCAAGTGGAGGTTGTCAAGGTCCAAATGACTGATGTGGCTCGAACATGGTGGCTCGCTGAGGAGGAACGATTGGAGAAGCCGGTCACATGGGAGAGGTTCTCAGAGAGCTTCTATGAGCGATTCTTCCCCAAGACTGCTAGGAGGAGATGGAGCAGCAATTCATCAACTTACGACAAGGGAGTCGGACGGTGGATGAGTATGCAGTAGAGTTTCTAAGGTTAAGCCGGTTCGCTCCCTATATGGTAGCGGAGGAAGAAGACAGGGCGAACCGATTCCAGCAAGGATTGAGACTGGACATTCAAAAGTTTTTGGTCACACAACAATTGAGCACTTACTCTCAGGTTCTCGGTGCTGCTCGTGGTCTAGAGCAAGTGATGGAAAAGGAGAGCAGGAGCAGATTGCAGATAAGGCCATTAAAGCGACCTTTCGAGCAAGTTACCAAGTTACCTCCATCCAAGCCCAGCAATGCCCCATTGGGCAGCGTCCGATCACTACTTTCCCGCCCTTGACGGTCTGCGACTTCTGCCAGAGACCGGGACACCTGCGGCGGAATTGCAGGTGGGCAAATGGTCAATGCCTCGCTTGTGGATCCAGAGATCATCGATTAGCCGACTGTCCTTCCAAGAGGCCGAGGAGCATCATGCCTGCCCCTCCAACATCAGAAGCAGTTAAAAGGAACCCGGTGCCCGCAGGTAGAGGAGCTCCGCTTCCTTCGCAACAACAGGTGTTCGAACAGGCCCAGCGGAGGCCAGGAATCGGACGTGGAAGAGGCCAGGCTTTCAACCTGACTGCAGAACAAGCTGAGGCATCAGAGGAAGTTGTAGCAGGTACCATTCTGGTTCATTCCATTCCAGTTGTATCGTTATTTGATTCTGGTGCTTCCATTGCTACATATCTACTAGATTCGTTATGATGCATGCTATACCCTGTGATGATATGGATAACCAGTGGGAAATTAGTACCGGGAACGGGGTTATAACCACTAGTAGGATATGTAAGTCTTGTTCTGTGGAGATTTGCGGAAGACAGTTAAGGGCAGATTTGTTTATGATAGACACGGCGGGGATATGATGTGATCTTAGGCATGACCTGGCTTAGTAGGTATCATGCGGTGATTGATTGCCGGAATAAGAGCGTGATCTTCAGGATTCCAGATCAGTCCCAATTCCAGTTCGTCGGGAGTCGAAGACATCCAGACAGAAGCAGCAAGGGGACTGCGCCACTGCACAGAAAAAAAGAGAAGCCGATACGGTTGTGGAGGAATTTTAGATGTGTTTCCAGAGGATCTACCAGGACTTCCGCCAGATCGAAACTTGGAGTTCGCTATCGAAGTCATCCCAGGTACTGCCCCTATATCTAAAGCACCATATCGAATGGCACCTATAGAGCTAGCCGAATTGAAGAAGCAACTACAGGAATATTTGGATAAAGGCTTCATCAGGCCTAGTGTTTCACCTTGGGGAGCTCGGTGTTTGTGGTAAAGAAGAAGGATGGTAGCAGAAGGATGTGCATTGATTATCGGGAGTTGAACAAGGTCACTATCAAGAATAAGTATCCCTTGCCTAGGATAGATGACTTGTTTGATCAGCTAGCTGGAGCTAAGATATTCTCGAAGTTAGATCTTCGGTCTGGATATCATCAATTGAAGGTGAAGGAGGTAGACATTCCGAAGACGGCTTTTAGGACTCGTTATGGTCATTACGAGTTCTTGGTCATGCCATTTGGAGTGACCAATGCTCCGGCAATCTTTATGGATTTGATGAATCGAGTGTTCTCTCCATTCTTAGATAAGTTCGTAGTGATATTCATTGATGATATTCTGATATATTCTAAGAACGAGGAAGAACATGCTGAGCACTTGAGAATCGTGTTGCAGACCCTTCGGCAGGAGAAGCTCTATGCCAAACTAAGCAAGTGTGAGTTTTGGCTTAAGAGTGTGGCATTTTTGGGGCATATTGTTTCGGGAGAAGGCATCTCAGTGGATCCCAGCAAGGTTCAGGCAGTGAGAGATTGGCCTATCCCGAAATCAGTAACCGAAATTAGGAGCTTTCTGGGGTTAGCTGGATACTACCAGAGATTCGTGCAAGACTTCTGTTGACACGGAGAGGGGGTTGGCTGGTGTAACGTTTCCTGGAATCAGATGGAAAAGATTACAGCCGGCTTAATCTTCCGGTTACAAGGGAGGGGGAATATTGAATCTTGAATTCCCCCTTTGTTTAGTGCTGGGTTCTTCGTGTGGCGGTGGAGAGTGAATCTTGTTCTCCGTTGACCGGATGACTGTTCGGACCGTCGGGGATCTTCTCTTCGGTCGGTAGAGGGAGTAACTCAGCTCCGTCTACCAAAACTCTAGAAGAGGAGGTAGGCGAAGAGCGGCTAGTACTCAGTAAGCTCGCTGAAGGGTTTTCTCTCTCTCTGTCGGTGATCTCTCTTTTGCCCGATAATCGTCGTCCTCTGATAATTGTCGACCTTAATTGTCGTCCTTAATTGTCGTCCTTAATTGTCGTCCCCCCTTCAATAGTGACGGGACTATTTATAGGGTTTTTAGGGGGTGATCGTGCCCCCTAAAAGTGCTCCACGATGAGGGCCAACTTCCCCGCTACATGGGCGGTGGATGGCGCCATAATCGGGGTAGTTGCAACCGAGACGTGGGTGTCGAGCCAACGCGTCTTGATGCTGAGACGCGGGCTTCGGGCCGACGCGCCCTGATGCTGAGACGCGGGCTTCGGGCTGACGCGCCTTGATGCTGAGACGCGGGCTTTGGGCTGACGCGCCTTGATGCTGAGACGCGGGCTTCGGGCTGACGCGCCTTGATGCTGAGACGCGGGCTATCTCTCGCGTCTTGATTGTCACATTTAGCCTTGCGCCTGGATCTTGGATCTCTGTGTTTTGGTGGCTTGTCTTGGTGATTTTTAGACAGCCTACAGAACCCCCTCCAAAGTTTTCGACATTCCGCAGTTAACTGGGACGGATTTCGAAATACTTTGGACTCTAGCTGAGTTCGCCTTCATGACTAGACTGTTGATGCTCCGGGTTTAATCTTATCTGGAGTTGGTCTTCGTGAGTGTACTGTTGAACTCTTTGAAGCCCCCCAGAGTTGATCATGTTGAGTGTTTAGATGCACAGTCTAAACCTCCCGATTGCTTTTAGTCTGTCACTGGCGCGCTTTAAGCTAGGAGTGGTTGGTCGTCTGCTTGCGTCAGTGTACTGTTGAACTGATTTTGCAGAAGCAGGAGGCCAAACGCAGGTTCTTTTTCAAAAAGCAGAGATGGTACTGCTGTAAAGGCGCGATTTGCGTCCTTTGGCAATGGAGACGCGACTGATCTTCAGAAGGCAGACGCGATATTTGGCCAGACTGGAAGGACGCGAATTTCTTAGAGAGACGCGACCTTCCAAATGCATTCATGGAGAGGCTGACGTGGCATGTCCATCGAGGAGGTGCGTTCTTTGGGCGCGAATTCTGTGCCATGTCATGATTACGCCGCCAGCTGGCCTAGGGAATCGGCGAAATTTCACCTTTTGGCGCGCGGATTTCCTGGTTCATTAAATGAACTGCTCCACGTGTCGACTGCTGATTCGTGGCGGGGTTGCGACGCATGATCTTCTCCGTTCAGAAATGATTTGGTTACACGCGTCAAGCGGTGACTCGCTGCAGCGTCTACGGGCCACACGCCGCGTATCTTCGCGAATCCCTGTGCCTATAAAAGGCAACAGTTGGAGAGATACATCTTCTTCTCCGAACGCACTTGCTGAAAAAAAAAGAATTTCCTTCTCTGTTCATCCTCGAACTTGTTCATCTCCTTGCTCGGATTTCTGAACATCAATGGCACCCAAGACTAAGCCAACTGCATCGTCCTCAAAGGCGACCGTCGCCGAGGCCCAGAGGGGCGGCTCCTCCTCTGCACAGGACGTCGTTCTCCCAGGTCTCCAAGGTAAAGGCCTCTTAGGCGGAAGTTTCGCCATTAAAGAAAGTTCAAAGAACTTTTAAGAACCCTTAACACGTGATTTTCAAATCGTGTTTGATTCCCAGACGCAGTCTTTGGGATGATAACCGAGGCGCGGGTTTGGACCCTCGCGCGCTTGAGTCCTGCGCTTCAGATTCTTTACTTAGAATATTTTCTATTTGTGAAGGGTTCAGACGCGGACTTAGTTTACAGAACGCGGATTTGATCCTTGCGTCCTGTTTCATCAGCTGCTGATTTTGATGAATCTGGCACCCGAGTCCAAGTACTTCGACGTCTGGGGATGTGAAAGGAAGGGGGTTACCCTCCTTAACTTCTGGCGATTATGGTAGTGAAAAGGTTAAGGTGGATAACTCCCTTCTTTTCGCACCCCAGAAGTGACATCAAGGAGAATGTTGTGGAGACGCCGATCCCATAGGTCTGGACGCGGATTTGATAATTCCTGCGTCCAGTGCCTCTTCTGCGTGGATGCGTAGGTCTGGACGCGGATTTTATAACTCCTGCGTCCAGTGTCTCTTCTGCGTGGATGCGCAGGTCTGGACGCGAATTCGATAATTCCCGCGTCCAGTGTCTCTTCTGCGTTCGGATTATGAACACTAGCATTTTTTTTCTATGCTTTTGATAGAGTATCTAACTAAGTGTCCTTTTCTTTTTGCAGCGCCACGCCCTGCTACTTCACTCGCCAAGAAGTGCCACTTTGGTCATGTAGGTGGTGCTGACCGGGATTTGACTTTTGTATTGCAAAGGACTGTTCCTGTGACTGCTGACAAATCACCGGATCGCAGAGAGAGGCTCTCAAATGTTGACATGAGAACTCTTCGGGTGTTTATGACTGATGCAGCATTCGCAACAGATGCTGGCATCAAGCTGGAGAAGCCTGCCTTCTTCTTCGGAGATCGTATCCATGATGGCGGCCATCGCGTATATGACGGGACTTACAAATGGCTCCGTCAGATAAAGGGTGGAAGATTCTTTCTTCCAGACATGGAGAGGATGTTCCCGCTGTCCTACTTCCAGCATATGTCCGTCCCTCGGAAGATGGAATGGGACCTTGCTCGATATGTTCCCGAGGTCACTCTCGGTGATTTGGGCTCCCACAAAGTATACCGTCATGATAGCCATGACAGGTCAGTTATCGGCCTTTTCCCTGGGTCGCGCAGGACTGAGGTTCCAGCCGGGGAGATACCACAACTTGGCACTACCTTCCTCAACGCCTTCATGGAGGCGGAGGGTGACTACCCGGTTGGGTTCCGTGCGCCGGGGTGGGTCCGTTCCACGGAGAACTATTGGTGGGGCAGGATGGTCGGCTTTGTCCTTACCGAGCTCGGGGACCTGCTAAAGCGCATGGGGCTATACTCGGCAGTCAGGGCCGTGCAGTGGGGGATCCCTCAAAGCTCTCAGAACTTCTTCGGGATTCTAGAGCGTTATAATCCTTCGACGGGGACGTTCTTCACTCCGGTCGGAGAGATGGGCCTTGCTCTGCACGAGCTGCACGAGGTCTCGGGGCTGTCGACAGGGGATATTCCCTATGAGGAATATGTCCCGACCGCTGTGGAGCTTCGCTATGTGAAGGAGGAGTTTCCCCTCATATATGAGACCTACTGGGAAGTGCTATGTCACTTCCACATTTGCGGCCAGATAACCAAATGGCGGTCGCAGGGAGTCAAGCAACTGTCTTGGGCCAGTTACTTGTTCAATAATGTCAACACCAAAGACCATCGGATAACCCGATTGGATCCCAGCTCTGACAGGGAGATCGAAGACAGGATCGACCAGGCTCCGAACAGCTTCTACACCACGGAGTCGAACGAGGATGGTTTCGACCCTGACTTGGTTTTTGAAAGCTTTCACCATCAAGCCCGGACTCCTATCTCTGATCGGGCGCTGTTGGCGGGCTTTCTGATGCTGTGGCTGAAGCGTTGTGTGGTGCCCACACACTGCCGCATGAAGTCATTGTTGCTGACGTGGTGTACCCGGCGGTGCTCCTGGCTCATGGGAACCCCATAGCCCTTCTCCCGGCCGTGGCGGCTGGTATTCAGAGCGGGCTGCGGGCGCTCACTAAGAGTTTCTGCGAGCCACCAAAAACTGCAGACTCCGAGGGAAAGCCGTATGTTGACTCAGAGGGGAGTCCGACGGTGAAGCGTCCCAACCCTCGTGTCGAGCTGCCTTACACGTATCTTATTGCTTGGTACGTGATGCATTGCCCTTCTTTGATGACGGCAGCGCGTTGGAGGGAGAATTCTGTCCCTTTCGTACAGCGGTTGGAGGGTTCAAAATGGCGTGATCCTTACATATATTACGTCCGGAAGTGCCTTTCAGACCCTGCCAACTACCAGCTCAATCGCTGCCTCCTCCAGATCCCTGATGCATCTTTCGGGGATCTACTTGTTGATTCTGTTGGCCCAGATGACTTCACGAGGTTATCCGCGGGGGCCTTCTGGTGGTTGCTAAATATTCGGCCCGGATATGTGCTTTTCCGGCAAGGGACGTCATGCACCATTGAGCCGTACATGCCGAGTCGCTTCGCTCGACAGTTCGGCTATGATCAGCTCTATGTCGGGAACCCCAATTCTAGACTCGCCTTCGAAGGGAACCTGTTCGAGGGTGCTCGGGCCTGGTACTATAGTGTGGCTGGAGGGACGGGAGTATCTTTCCGTCTACCTCTCGAGGGGCCCAAGTGCCGTACGAGTTTCAGCTTCTGTACTTGGTACTCTCAAGCCATCCAAACGCCAGACTTTTTCCCGGCGTCTTCATGCATTGAAAGCATCAATGCAAGTCTCGAGGCCAGGACTGATTCTAGTAAACCGACGAAGCTCGTAGAACAGTACCTGAAGGCCCAAAAGGAGGTCGGGCGAAGATCGAGGAGGGAGCCCCCAGCAGTGAGGGCGGAGCCGCGACCGGCAAGGGCAGAGCCACCAGCGACAAGGGCGGAGCCACCAGCCACGAGGGAGGAGCCGCGGGCCAGGAGGTCTAAGCAGTTGGCGAGCAAGCGTCATCGACGCTCTGCTTCTATCGCTGAGCCTGCCCCAAAGAAGGCTCGGAGGGATTTTAACGGCTGAAGTCTCTCAATCCGGAGACATCTCTGCCGGAGTTGAGGCTCCTCCTGAAGACGTCCCTGTTAGGGTTGAGGAACCGTCGGAAGATGAAGATTTCCCTACCCTAGTCCGTGCTCCTAGGTCGCGCAGCAAGACCGTGGAGGAAGGGGAGCTTGTTGAAGAGTCCACCGCCGCCGAAGATGACGAGTCACTGGAGGTTGACATAATGACTGGAGGGGATGTTGAGATTGCAGGCCTCTCAGCTCAACCCGAGCCTTCTTCTGCTCATGATGGGAGAGACGAGGCACAGCAGCCGGGGTCTCCTAGCATCTTCATTTCCAGTCTTAGGGCAGTCGACCCTAGTCCTACCACTGGGGTAATTGGAGGTAAGGCTCCTGTTGCGGAGCTTCCTCGCGTTGTGCTGTCGTCTTCTTCGTTATCGGGAGAAAGCGACTTCGAAGACGAGACCGACTATGGTGATGAACCCGCTCTTCCTGATCAGAGCAAATTCTTCCACATCTCGGAGGAGGAAATACATGAGGGTGAGCCATCGACTGCACCATCGCTGGCGATTATCCCTACTGAAGGTATTCTTTCCATCTTCTGTCTAATTTTCTCTTTGCATATTGAAGAGGATGTTCTAACATTCTTCTTTTATGCTGCAGGGCCAACCGAAGATGCTGAGGCTACAACCTCCTCGCGTATCGAGGAGATGGTGAAAGAGTTGACCCGGCCCGAGGGGATTGAGGTCTCGGCTGCTGAGATACCCTCAAAGGGGGCAGCTGTTGAAACTGGGGAGCCTTCCACTCTGCCAGAAGAGGAAGTAACCACCGAGGCTGAGGAGGCTCTCACTCTGCCAGGCGAGGAGGTTACTGCTGAAGCCAAGGAGACTTCCGCTTCGCAGGATTTGACGTCTCCGGACCTCCAACCTGGTAAGGCAGCTCTGATGCTTTAAATGTTTAGCTCTTCTATCATTGTGGCTAACATCACGATAACTTGCAGAGAGGACCGAGGGGGTTCAGGTGGAGAGCCCGATGGTTGGCACCCTTCCAGAAGGCCATACAGCTCAGGTCTCGGTGGAGGTTTCTGAGGAGGTCGTGCTTACTACTCCTTCATTGGTCGTGGAGGCTCCTGCAGAGGTCGTACCTCCGGAAGCGTCAGCGGCCGGTCCAGCTCTTGCTGTCTCGACGGCCAGCACGACTCTTGTGCGAGAAGATCCGCCTTATATCCCCTATCCTGTGACAGAAAAGGGGTCGGGAAGCTTCCTAGGTGGTGAAGACATGGGGGAACTGGCACGTCAGATGGTGCAGCAATTCTTCGCTTCGATGGGATCATGTATTGATCTCATCTTACGTGAAAACAGCACGTTCCAATTTGCCCAGACGCTTCTTAAAAATCTGGCCGTGAACGTCAAATTAACTGGAGGCCCTTCACTTGCCAAGACGTGTCTACGGGTGGTAGAGCAACTGGGAGACTACCTACAGGAGCTGGAGTCTTTGGAAGATGCTGGCTCTTTTAGTGAGGCCCAGGCCACCTTGACTAGGCTCCTCGCTGCTCAAGAACGAGAGCGACAGGAAGCGGAGGCACAAATCGCTGCAGAGATCCGCAATCTCGAATATTCCCAGGCTGAATGTCAGAAACTAGCTGGTGATTCAAGGGAATCCGAGCTTGTCATGCAGAGCACAGAGCAAGTTATCATCAGGGCTCGGGACACCATTGCCAAGGCAGAAGTGGTGCTTGCGCTCAATGAGGAAAAGCTTGCTATCATCAAAAAGCAGCTAGAGGAGCAACAAGCTGCTAGGGCGCGAGCTGAAGAGAGTCTGTCTCTACATTCTTCCAGGGTGGAATCTCTGCGAACGCAGCTGGCCGCAAGAAATTTCTTATCCGAAGAGGAGCTGCGGAACCGGGCTATTATGGAAGCTGAAAGGACGCGCCAACACGAGATTCACCGCCTTAGGGAACAAATCCGTACCTTGGCGAACCAGGACATTTAGCCTTCTTTTCTTTTCCCCCTTTTTTGTAAAGAAGAGGACACTCTGTTTAGAGTGTTTGTATCCACTTTTACTGTTTATAATAAAAGTTTGAAAAAATTTTGCTCCATCTTCTTTGCTCAGCTGTAGGCGAATCCAACTCCTTGGTAACTGGCACTTAGGTAAGACTAAGTCCTGTTAATGAAACGCGGCCTTGACTCTGAGTCTTCTTAATGAGACGCGACATTGATCCATAAAGTGAGACGCGGTCGTCAGTCCACAGGAACTTAGATTTACTAAGTCCTTTTGATGAGACGCAGCGTCAATCTCAGAGTGAAACGCGGTCTTCTTGCTGAGACGCAGCATTGATCCATAAAGTGAGACGCGGTCGTCAGTCCATGGAGTGAGACGCAGCGTCAATCACAGAGTGAAACGCGGTCTTCTTGATGAGACGCAGCATTGATCCATAAAGTGAGACGCGGTCGTCGGTCCATGGAGTGAGACGCAGCGTCAATCACAGAGTGAAACGCGGTTGCTAAGAAGACGCGGATCGATCAGACACGGGATACGCAGCCTCGAGCGACTTTCCCATCTGCGTTCAATGCAGCATGACTTTAAAAGATTTTTAGGAGATCTTTGAACGTCAAGTCTTCACCGTCGATTGGGGTTCCGGGTCATCCGTTGCTTCCCAAGACGGTTATCCACGCGTCAGCCTCTTATTGGGTTCAGGCGTTAATGCTCTTGCATGCAGAACCGACGCTGACGGTTGAAAAACCGGCGCATTTCGACGGTTTCCAAAGCAGCGCTCCACGCGTCCGTTTTGATTGGGCTTTGACAGTTGTGCGCGACGGTTCCGATTGATGCCCCATTAATGACAGTTATTAGGGACTGCCTATAAATAGAGTGCACCCTCTCCCTCTTCAACAATCTAACTTAGACTGTTTTCATTTGTTTTGCTCCGAGAGAAGTCTCGCCTTGAATTATCTTTCAGAGAACCGTCTTCATGGATGAAGGTGACCCCATGGATGAAGATGACCCAGAGCTCTCATGCCTCTGTTTGGTCTCTTCAGAAGGAATCCTCTCTCATGTCATCTTGCGCACCCGCGTTTGGATGCAGAGAGGTCAACTCTGGACAGAGGTTTCTGCTGGTATGTCACCCCGATGATGTCCATAGCCTGTATTTTGGCATAGGCATCTGAATGAAATTCTGGTGCATTCCTATTCTGGAATTTGTGCTGGTGACTTAAACTTTTCTGAACGCGGGCTCTTGACGCTGGCTTTGCTCATGGCTATTGCCTTGGCGCGTTTCAGACCTGAATCTTGCAACTCCTGTTCACCCAACAGAGAGATGGCAATTTTCGGCGTTTGAAGTTTTTCGCGTCTAGTACATTAGACGCGGGTGCAAACTGAGACCGCGTTTGAATCCTGGGAGTGGCACAGTTTTGACTCGCGTCTGTTTCTGCTGACGCGGTGGTTTGACTGTGCAGATCATTTCCGCGTCTGAAGTCCCCAATGACTGCCGCGTCTGTTACTTAGTTTTCTTTTAAAGTATACTAAGTTCCAGATTTTCTGATTCTCCTATTTGTTCTTTGCAGGTTCGCTGGTCTCCTGGAAGAGTGCTTCAACCGGCGAGCTTGCTCAATGTTCGTTTGTAAGAGGGTAAATTATGGTCCTCGTCGTTTGTAAGAGAGTAAATTATATCTCTGACGAGGACCCAAATCTCGCCAAGGTCTCTTCAGATCTCCTGCACCACTCTTGCCTGATGGCAAGAGATGGTCAGGTCAAGTATGACGGCGAGGAGGTTCCGGCGCTTGCGGTGGCGGAGAGGATCCTCTTCCTCTCCCATCCCAGAAGTAACATCAAGGACAGTCCATGTCCTTTGGATGGCCTGCTGGGGAAAGATCAACTCTTGAACGAAGGGTTGCAGGCTCTTCTGTTGCCACCGGACCTCAAGAACACCATTGCTCCTGGCTTAGTCAGCTAGGGCGCTTTCGAGGTGGCGTCGTGCATCAAAGTGCAATCGGTTCCAACAGTCGCCACAATTCGGCACTTCTCCAGACATCATGCACTCAGGATCAGATGCGGATTCAAGGAGTGAGTACGGCCTCAGAGAGAGAGAGGGACTTCTTTGTACTCCTTAATTGTAACACTCAATCTTATTGTATAAGAGAGCGTTTTGTATCACTTTCATGTGTTTGGATATGAATAAAAGTGACACTTTTCTTTTTGCCTCTTTCTGTTGTCTTGAATGTTTTGTTTTAGAAGCAAAAGAATGATTTTGGTGGACCCGCCACTTTATAAAAGAAAGTGGCAGGGGGAATGCGTACTCCCAGAGAAGGTGAACTTTTGTCAAGTGTCTAGGATTGACTTGATTCAAGGTCAGCTGGGGAATTTGATAAAACATTGTCAGCGGTGTAATGTTAACCTAACAATGTCTTTAGGTGGACCTGTTATTCTGTTGAAGAGAATAACAAGTGAAACTAGACCCACGAGGAATCTAGTAAAGCTTTTACCGTTAGAGGTATGATATTAACTTAACGGGTTGGAGATAGTCTTGTCAGAAGTGTGGTGTTAACTTGACAAGGATGTGAGTCAGAGGTGTGATGTTAACTTAACTCAGAATGTCACTGTCATAGGTGTAATGTTTAACTTAACAGTGAGGTAATGCTAGAGGTGTGATGTTGAACTTAGCATTGGTCATCTCGACTTAGACGAAGAAGTCGAGGAAAGGTCATGGCCATAGGTGTATTGTTGAACTTAGCGATGACTCGGATGCTAGAAGTGTAGTGTTAACTTGGCATCGTCCATTTCAGCTTCGATACGAAAGTCTGAAGAAAGGTGACTATCAGAGGTGTGATATTAACTTGACAGGCACTCGATGTACTGCTTAGAGGTGTAATGTTAACTTAAACAGTAGTTTGTCAGAGGTGTAATGTTAACTTTGACAAGAATTGGCTCGTGATAAGAGCAATTTGAGGACCTGTCATTCTATTGATGAGAATTGACAAGTGGAATTTGAAATGCCAGAGGTATAGTGTTAACTTGGCAAATTTGAGAGTTTGTTACTCTATGCAGAGTTAACAAGCAAAGTTTATACCCGACAAAGAGTATTCATTACCAGAGGTATAGTGTTAACGTAGTAATGATTGCACTTTGTGGTCCTACCATTCTATGGATGAGAATTGGTAAGGGACTTTGGAGGAAAGAGTGGACTCGAGTCCACTTAGGATTTTTAGCAAACCCTCAGCTATCAACGGATTTGACATGCCTTTACCAACTACCGTTTGAGTTGGGCTAGCCATGCTATTCCCCTCAGCATGATGAGTTGTCGAGGACTTATGTTGGGCTTAAAGGCCAACATTTTCCTCTATCCTTAGCCGTCGAGGGCGTCGGATCAAATGGGAACGTGTCCCTTAGGATTTTTAGCAAATCCTCAGCTGTCAACGGGTTTGACATGCCTTTACCAACTACCGTTTGAGTTGGGCTAGCCATGCTATTCCCCTCAGCATGGTGAGTTGTCGAGGACTTATGTTGGGCTTAAAGGCCAACATTTTCCTCTATCCTTAGCCGTCGAGGGCGTCGGATGTTTGATCAGAGGTGTACTTTTAACTTGATCGGAAGAAGGGTACTATTAAGGATAGTACTTCTTCAAGAATTTGCCATTGATCGGCATCATGAGTGTATCGCCATTTGAAGTTATGAGGCGATATGATCCATTTGAGTAGACTGACTCTACTACAAATGGTCCCTCCCATTTGGGCTGAAATTTTCCTTTTGTCTTGTGCGTCATGACCATGGGTCTTCGGACAGCTAAGACAAGGTCGCCTTTCTTGAAAGTTCGCGCTTTGACTTTCTTGTTGAAGGCTCTGGTGATACGAGCTTGGTAAAGCTCGATTTGTTGTTGGGCCTGCAAACGCTTGTCGTCTAAGGCTTCCAACTCCTGGAGTCGCTGCTGATGCTTCTCCTCAGTTGTCATTTCCGCTGTCAAGGCGATGCGTAGAGAGGGAATTTGTATTTCCAATGGAAGGACGGCTTCGCATCCGTATACCAAGGAAAATGGCGTGGCTTTAGTTGGGGTTCGCACCGTTGTGCGGTAGGCCCATAAGCATTCACCCAGCTTGTCGTCCCAGTCTCGTTGACTTTTCGAGACGAACTTTTTGAGAAGCTTGCCAATAGTCTTGTTGAAGGCTTCTACAAGACCGTTAGCAGCAGGATAGTATGCCGTTGAGGACACACTCTGGATTCTGAACTTCGCGCAGAATCTCTGGAAGCCTGGCTGATGAACTGGGGTCCATTGTCATGGATGATACGCCGAGGCACACCGAAGCGGTAAATAACGTGATGTTTCACGAACTTAATCACGTTTAGAAGATTTCACTTCTTTCAAAGGGATAGCTTCGGCCCACTTAGAGAAGTAATCGGTTATCGCTAGAATGAACCGATGTCCTTTCGATGATGGTGGGCTGATAGGGCCAACCACATCCATCCCCCACATTTCAAACGGCCAAGTAGAGGTCGTTGAGTGGAGGTACCCTGGTGCTTGATGGATGAAATCGCCGTGTATTTGGCAGGCGTAACATCTCTTAGCATAAGCGACAGCATCGGCAATCATTTTGGGCCAATAGAACCCATCCTTTGGAGTCGATGTGCCAATTTCGGGCCAGGTTGATGAGCTCCACAAGTACCATCGTGGGCTTCTTTCAATACTCCTTGGGCTTCTTTTGATGAGAGGCATCGGAGCAGGATCTCGTCATGCGATCGACGATACAATGTTCGCGAAATCGCATTATTGTAGAATTTGGGGGCTTTCCTCCGAATGGCGGCAGCCTCCTTGGTGTCTTCGGGCAGAATGCCGTATAAGACAAAATCAATGTAGGGGAATCGCCAGTCCTTAAGCCCTGAAGCGTTGACACTTCAAGTGTTTCCTTGTCGTGATGATCTCCCGTTGACCCTGGGCAGTCTCCGAGTGAAATTTTTGGACAGTACAGGTCGTGGCTATAGACGAATACTTTCTCCATTGCTCCAGCTGGAAGAGCTAAGGAAGCAGCGAGGGATACGAGTGCATCCGTATGTGCATTTTGCCTGCGCGGTACATGGTCGATGTAGAAGTTTGAAAACCTTTCGGCCATGTGAATTGTCGCGTTGTAGTAGGGTACTAGATCTTCATGTCTGGCCTCGTACTCTCCGCGAACTTGACTGACGATGAGTTTAGAGTCACCGTAAGCCTCGAGATTTTTAACGCCAATCTCATCGGCGAATTGCATCCCAATAAAAGAGCGTTGTATTCTGCCACATTGTTGGAACAAGGCTCCGTTAGCGACAGCTCGGGGAATCACATATTTTGTGGGGAGACAAGTACTACTCCTACCCTCGCCACTACGTGTCCCTGGGGCTTGTCCTTGATGCACCATCGAAGAAAAGTTGCCACACTTGACTTTCGAACGATGTCTGAGTCAGGTAGACTTCGGCCACTTCGTCTGGGAGATCCTCGTAGACTTTGGCTGCCCTCGGATCTGGGTGTTCAGCTAGGAAGTCTGCCACCGCTTGCCCCTTAATAGCCTTTTTGGCAGAAAATGCATCTCATATTGTGATAGCAATATGGCCCATTTTGCCAGCCGGCCATTTAGTGAAGAAGGCTTTGTCATAAGTAACCTCAGAGGGTTGACTTTTGATATGACATTTATAGTTTGGCCTACCAGATAGTGTCGCATTTTCTGAATGGCGAACACTAGTGCCAAACATTCCTTCTCGATCGGGTTGTACCGATGTTCGGCTCCGATCATTGTTCTACTCAGATAGTAGATTGCCTGTTCGTCCTTGTTCATCATTCTGAGCTAGTAGAGCTCCCAAGGAATGATCCATTGCTTGGACGTACACCAGGAAAGGCTTTCCGGACACTGGAGCTGCAAGGACTGGTGGTTGGGTGAGGTAGTGTTTGATCTCCTCAAATGCTTTTTGACAAGCGTCGTCCCAAATGAATGAAACACCCTTTTTCATCAGCTTAGCGAAGGGTTGGCATCTCCCGGAAAGGTTTGATATGAACCTACGGATGTACGCCAATCGTCCTTGTAATCCCCTGAGTTCCTTGAGGCTTCTGGGGGGTTGCATCTCTTGGATGGCGCGGACTTTCTCCGGATCCAAATGGATTCCTGTGGAAGTCACAACAAATCCTAGGAATTTGCCACTGGCTACCCCCAGGAAGGACTTGGTGGGGTCATCTTCAATTGATGAGCCCGCATGATGTCGAAGACCACCTTCAGGTCTGCTATATGATCACCTTTAGTGCGACTTTTCACCGCGATGTCATCGACATAACATTCCACCGTTTTGCGTATCTGCTGATGAAAAATGACGTTCATGGCCCTGCATTTTTCAGTCCAAAAGGCATGACGGTGTAGCAATATACCCCTAGAGGAGTCCGGAAGGAGGTATGCTTTTCGTCATCGGGATACATCTTGATTTGATTGTATCCTGAGAACCCGTCCATAAAGGACATTCGCTCGAATCCACAAGTATTGTCAATCATGACATCTGTGATTGGCAATGGGAATTCGTCTTTGGGGCAGGCCTCGTTTAGATCACGGAAGTCGATGCAGATCCGGATCTTCCCGTTCTTCTTGGCGACGGGGACGATGTTAGCTACCCAGTCGGGATGTTGTTCTTCCCGGATGAAGCCAGAATCGATGAGCTTTCTGACTTCTGATTGAATTGCCTCCATTATCTCTGGACGGAACCGTCGCTGCTGTTGTTTAACAGGCTTCATGTCCGGATTGATGTTGAGGCGATGCATAGCCACTTGAGGATCAAGTCCAGGCATGTCCTCATAATTCCAGGCGAAGACATCTATATACTCTTGTACAAGAGATATTAAATCCTTCTTCTCTGGAGGTGACAGGCCGTCACTTATGAAGATGGGCTTGGGGTTGGTCTCATCTCCTAGGTTGATCTGAACAACCTTGTCATCTGTGGGTGGCTCACGCTGTCCAAAGCGGATATCCCAAAGTGCATTCAAATGCTTGATCCAAGGATCTGTATCAGGTTGGATCATTTCTTCAACTTCATCTTCCAGATGGCCTGTTGAAACCATGTTTACTGAAAGCCCTTTGAAGATGTTGCCGACACTGACATCTGACTCCCATGATGACGTGTCTGAAGAGCAATCGTTGCTCGACGATCCTTGAGAATCAGAGGCTGATGGGACCGGAGTTGATACATAGCCAACCCCCTGCGCGTCTGATGATAATAATCGGGGGCCTTCCCTTTGGCACAAAGGATCGAAGTAGCGTCCTCCTTCTTTGCCGAAGTTCAACCCGGGCTTGTTGGTTATATCGTACCCATTTGCTTCATCATTCTGAGTGCTTTCGATTCATAATGGTCGAGCTGAGGGGATTACTCCTCGCTTTCCGATTCTTCGCGGGGCATTGGTTCAGACGAGATTCGCCCAAAAAGTGTCGGTCTTGGCCTTTTCGTCTTGTCGGAACCAAGAATATAGATTCCTGCGCATCGCCATTATCCTGGTATGTCCCGAAGATGATTTTACTGGTACATGCAATGATGTCAAAGCATCCATTGCCGACCAGATGTCATCGTCTACGTCGGTAGTAGTATCCGACGGTATTGAATCGGATGCACACGCAGAAAAATATTCAAAGTCTAGATCTCCATTAATATACCAACCGCCTGCATCGTCGGTGGTATTATCAACATCGAGCTTATTAGTGCTCTTTACAAGTGGTTTTAACTCCCACAGGCACTTTTCTTGCTCGGGCTCAGTGTCAGCCTCATTACAGAGTCTGGCGCCTCCAGTTGCGGGGTTTCATCTACCCGATCCTGATATAAAAGGGAATCCGTGAAATAATTCTCGACTCCCTTGAACGGATACCTTTCGGCAACCAACGTTTGCACCTTCCCACTCGCGTCAATGTATTTCATGACTTGGTGAAGAGTGGAGGGAACGATGGAGTTGCGGGGATCCATGGTCGTCCTAGCAGCAGATTGTAGGAAGTGTCGGCGTCGATGACATAGCATGTCACCTCCCGACTTGAGGCTCCCAATCTGGCACTTGAGCTTGATCTTCCCCATTGGACGGGTGCCGTTGGCATTGAACCCGTAGATAGTCGTCTGTGTAGGGCTCAGACGGTGGGTAGGGATGCCGAGGTGTTGCATGACTCGGCGGGGCATAATGCTCAATGCGGACCCTGGATCTACCTGAATGCGGTTCACCTCAGATGATCCGATGTAACCTGTGAAGTACAGGGGTCGATCATGTTTCCCTTTCACCTGCATATCATCTGCCGTGAAGGTGATGCAGGGGGCATTCTGGGAAGTGTGGAGGCAGTCCTCTACATCTTCCTCCTTCGGCACCTGGGTCACGAAGGCCTCAGCATTTGCCAGAGCTTCTTGCAGAGCCTCTCTGGTTGACTTTGATAGCCTCAGGAGTTCATACAAGGTGATGCGTGCCGGATGTTGGCTAGTTGAGCCAAGACATCGAAGTGGTAAGGTGTCGAGGATCCTTCCACTGCACCTTTTGGAAGGGCTCGAGAGAAATCGAGTCTCCTTCTGCTTTGCCACGGTGGCTTCGCGGAGGGCTTGGCTGATTCTACGGCTGGTTGCGGAGAAGCTGCTGCCGTCTCGCCGTACTGCTTCAAGTATGCCTGTCCTGAACGGGTCCCCGCCATCGGTTGGCTGGCTCTGCGGCCAGGACTATTGTTTCCTCTTCTGAATCAGTCAGCGAGGGAACATCATCCTCTGCTTCTCGGGAGGAAGCACATACCACATGGCAGGACGAAGCTTTTGCCTTGCCTTTGGACTTCCTGTTGGTTACAGTAGTCCATTGTTGTTCATCGATGAGGTCAGGGTGGACCCACATGGTTTCCCCCTGAGGTGTAGGGACGGCTACCAAGCCCTTCTCCTGCTGCTGGTGAGGGTCTGTGTTGACCACTCTTAATTCTCCTCTTGGAATAGGAGTTACCCCCGCAGGCGTTGGAGGTTGTCTCCCGAACTGGAGAACCGACGTTACATTGGCCGTGACCTTCTTCTGCTCTGGTCGGAGCTTGAGCACCTCCGCGTCAATCAAAGCCTGAAGAATGTCCTTGAAGAGTAGCAGCTTTTGGTAGGATGTCCCAACATCCTGTGGTACATGCAGTAGTGGGATTGTCGGTCTTGCCGACTTCCTCCGGGCGTCTAATTTCAGGGAGCTTCAGTCGATTGCTCTTGTTGAGTAGCTTGAAGAGCGAATCGACGTGTTCCTCCTTGAAGGAATACTACTTGTTGGGGCGTGGCTGGCTTGAAGAGCCACTTGCCCTGCCTGTTTGAGGTTTGGTGGGAGATTTGGTCTCCGTCGCCAAATTATCCTTCCGCTTCGTCTGGAGGGAGGTGTCTGGTGCCGGTGCACGCCTTGTCGACCTTTCCGGCCGCAGCTTGCCTTCCTCTGTCTTGACACGGGCAACAATCTCCTCAGCCTGTTCACCCTGTTGGACTAACTGCTTCCAGGTGCGGCTTTCAGCAACTCCTATTTGAGCAAGGAGTGAGGTTGGAGATTGTGGCGGCATGTTTCCACCAGGGTGGCCTGGGTCATACCGCTTGGGCACCGGAGTGCCGTGTTCCGAAATCTTTCCACGAAAGATTTGACGGACCCCTCTCCGCTGTTTGGTAGCTAAAAGGGTGGGCATTGTGACTTCGGAGTCGTCTTCGAAGAAGCGTGTCAAGAACAGCTTCTCTAGATCCCCCTAGTTCTTGATAGAACCCTCCGGGAGCTTCATAAACCACTCAAAAGCCAACCCTTTCAGGGTACCGATGAACAGTCGCGCCAGGATGGCGTCTGTAGGCTGTCTAAAAATGACTAACAGACAAGCCATTAAGGAAGCAGAGTCTCAAGCTCTAGACGCGAGGAATCGATGCCCGCGTCTCAGCATTAAGAGCGTTGGCTCTACACCCGCGTCTCAACGTCCAGACGCGTCGGCCCGAAGCCCGCGTCTCAGCATCAAGGCGCGTCGGCCCGACGCCCGCGCCTCAGCGTCCAGACGTGAAGGCCCGAAGCCCGCGTCTCAGCATTAAGGCGCGTTGGCTCGACGCCCGCGTCTCAACTTCAGGGCGCGTTTGGCTCGACGCCCGCGTCTCAAACTTCAAGGCGCGTTTGGCTCAACGCCCGCGTCTCAGTTGCAACTGCCCTGATTGCGGGGCAGTCACCGCGCATGTAGCGGGTAGTGGCCCCTCATTCGGAAGCGTTTTCAGGAGGCACCTTCACCCCCTGAGACCCCTATAAATAGCCTTGTTTGCTATGAAGAGGGGATCGAAGCTTTGGAAAGGTCGAGAATTAAGAAGGTCAAGGCATCATCAAGATCGATCGAATCCAGGCAAGAGGATCATCAAGAGGGAAGCACGACTTCAACAACAGACAGAGGGAGGAGACTCTTCAGCGAGCTTACTGAGTACTAGCCGCTCTTCGCCTACCTCCTCTTTGAGAGTTTTGGTAGACGGAGCTGAGTTACTCTTTCTACCGACCGAAGAGAAGACCCCCGACGGTCCAGGACGGTCATCTGGTCAACGGAGAACAAGATTCACTCTCCACCGCCACACGAAGAACCCAGCATTAAACAAAGGGGGGATTCAAGCTTCAACATCCTCCCTCCCTTGTAACTGGAAGGAAAAGTCTTGTTGTAATCTTTTCATCTGATTCAAAGAAATCTTTACAACAATTCCCTCTTTCTTTTTCCGGCGCATACAAGAGATGGCGACTCCGCTGGGGACCTTCGTTACTGACGAGCGCACCGTGGTGCAAGATGACGTTCTCCGTAAGGGGAAAATGGTCGAATCACTCGTCGTCGAGTTCGACCAGGCGAAGTATGAAGAGTTCCTCTCCTCTGGCTCCAAGAGCCCAAAGACCCGCGTCTGCCGCAGGGTCTCAAGTGGACAGCCCCTGAAGCCCAATCTGAGGCTCTGTCGGGTGCTCCTGCTGCCCACTGTGCCAAGTTTGGTTCACGCGCCGACGCCTCCCAGAAGGCCCGCGTAACCTCAGACACCTCTGCTGCGATCAACCGCGTCGCGCAGAACACACGCGCCAACGCCTCTCTGAAGGCCCGCGTGGTCCCCGGCACATCTACTGGTGCGATCGACCGTGTCGCACAGAACGCCCGCGTCAGCGTCTCTCAGGAGACCCGCGTGGCAAACACCCCTGGTTCTACAACCAGGAAGTTGTTGGCTTCTCTCTTCCTCCACGGCGCAATCGGAATGCCGAGCGTCGACAGAGAAGACGCGCGCGTCAACACTCAGTCGGAACCGTTGGTTTTCTGACTGGGGTTGGACGCAGCGTACGATCCGATGCCTTGCCCGCACCTCGTCCAGTGCGAGAGATCCGCGTTTGGCGACCCAAACGCGAGACTCCCCAAGTTGAGCCTTCTGAAGACCAACTTGCCAAACGCCAAAGCGAAGCTTCTGCGTCTCGTCAAACGCAGGAAGCACGCGCCCATAGGCGTGGGGCCCAGCAGCCCACTCTCTCCCAAGTCTCTCTGCTCCAACGCAGCAGACAGCAACGCGAAAGTCGCGTCTCATATCAACAGAGACGCCAGACGCGCGTGACGCAGCCGCGACGCGACAGCCGCGTTTCTGAAACCTGTGTCCAGACAGCACAGCGCATGACTTCCTCCCGTCTTCCACGTCGCGAGGCTAGTCTATTTAATCCCTCTCCCACGGATTTGAGGGATTATTTGACAAGGAAAAGGAGTGCCAATCAGGCCACTTCTCATGCTGCTGTCAACAGCTCATCCAGATGCTCTCTGGATGCCATTGCGAGTCAGCGCGTGCACCAGCCGTCTTTAATTAGACAGCTGACCCTGATTCCCCCGTCAGCCAAAAGAAGACGCTCCCACAGAAGGAGAACCTTCTCTGACGTCGAGTACCCGGAACTTACTGCATACATGACAAGCAGAAGCAAGGGAAAACAACCGAAAATCAGCTCGGATAAGTCTGATTCGGAACCGGAAGGAGTGTATCAGCACACTCGCACCCGGACTGGGACCATTCCCCCAGTTGACTATAATGCCCTAGCCTGCGGCATTAGAATGGACGACTCTCACTCCTTTGTGATAGAGTCGCAGGATTCGAATTCTTCCGTCGAGAAGGAGACTTCTGCCCACATGGTAGGCGCCTCTGAGGAGACGACTAAGCATCTAGAACAGATGTAGAAGCACCAGATAGAGATACTCTCCTCTCAGCAGCGATCCATTGACACCCTCAAGCATATGCTTGAGAAATTGCTCGAAGAAAGAGCGAGATCTCCTCCTAGAAGGTCAAAAGGTAAAGGGGGAAGGAGGAAAAGTCCACCTTCCGAGCCTTCGGATGAGACACGACGATCTACTTCGGATGTGTCCAAGCCTTCGGCACAGGCGGGAAGTGACCCAGACCCGGAGAAAGCTCATGTTGAAAGAATGAGTCTACTGGAGCAACGACTCAACGCCTTGCCAGTCGTAAAGATCTCCAAGAAGCTGGAGTGGTCCGGCCCTATCCGGCCGAGTGGGACTTAGTCCCGTACCCTCCTAGGTTCAAGGCTCCAACTCTCCAAGCATTCGATGGGAAGGGGTCGCCCAACCAACATATCTACTACTTCAAATCCCAAACTGGGAATGTGGTAGATAACGATGCCATCCTGGCACGCCTATTCATTGGCACCCTAAAAGGTTGGCCTTTGAATGGTTTATGAAGCTCCCGGAAGGTTCCATCAAGAACTGGGGCGACTTGGAGAAGCTGTTTCTAACACGCTTCTTTGAAGATGATTCAGAGGTCACAATGCCTACCCTTTTAGCTACAAAACAGCGAAAGGGAGAGTCCGTCAAGTCTTTCGTAGAAAGATTTCGGAACATGGCACTCCGATGTCCAAGCGGCATGACCCAGGCCACCCTGGTGGAAACATGTCGCCATAATCTCCAAACCTCACTCCTTGCTCAAATAGGAGTTGCTGAAAGCCGCACCTGGAAACAATTAGTCCAGCAAGGTGAACAGGCTGAGGAGATTGTCGCCCGCGTCAGAGCGGAAGAAGGCAAGCCTAGCCAGAGAGGTCGACAAGGCGTGCACCAGACACATCCCTCCAAACCAAACGGAAGGATAACTTGGCGACAGAGACCAAATCTCCCTCCAAGCCTCTACCAGGCAGAGCGAGTGGCTCTTCTAGCCAACCTCGCGCCAACAAACAGTATTCCTTCAAGGAGGAACATGTTGACTCGCTCTTCAAGTTACTCAACAAGAGCAATCGACTGAAACTCCCTGAAATTAGGCGCCCGGAGGAAGTCGGCAAGACCGACAATCCCACCTACTGCTTATACCACAGGATGCTCGGACATCCTACCAAAGCTGCTACGTCTTTAAGGACATCCTTCAAGCTCTGATTGACGCGGAGGTATTAAAACTCCGACCGGAGCAGAAGAGACGGCCAACATGACGTCGATTCTCCAGTTTGGGACACGACCCCCGACACCCGTGGGGGTGATCTCTGTCCCGAAAGGAGAACTGAGGGTGGTCAACACAGACCCTCATCAGCAGCGGGAGAAAGGCTTGGTACCCGTCCCTACACCTCGAGGGGAAATCATGTGGGTCCACCCTGACCTCGTCGACGAGCAACAATGGACGACTGTGACCAACAGGAAGTCCAAAGGCAAAGGGAAGGCTTCATCTTGCCATGTGATATGCGCTTCCTCCCGAGAAGCGGATACTGATGTTCCCTCGCTGACTGACTCGGAAGAGGAGACAATAGTCCTGGCCGCGGAAACCAACCCACCAACGGCAGGAACCCGTTCGGGGCAGGCATACCTGAAACAGTATGGCGAGACAGCAGTAGCTCCTCCACAACCAGCTGCAGAGCCAGCAAAGCCCTCCTCTAAACAGCCTGGGGAGAAACAGAAAGAAACTCAATTTTCTCGAGTTCTTGCGAAAGGTGTAACGGAAGGATCCTCGACACCTTACAGTTTTGATGTCTTGGCTCAATTAGCCAACATCCCGGCACGCATTACCTTGTATGAGCTCCTGAGGCTATCAAAGTCAACCAGAGAGGCTCTACAAGAAGCTTTGGCAGATGCTGAGGTCTTTATGACCCGCGTGCCAAGGGAGGAAGATGTAGAGGATTGCCTCCACACCTCCCCAAATGCTCCCTGCATCACCTTCACAACAGATGACATGCAGGTTAAAGGGAAGCATGACCGACCCCTATACTTCACAGGGTATATTGGGTCATCCGAGGTGAACCGTATCCAGGTAGACCCAGGGTCTGCGCTAAGCATCATACCTCGCCGGGTTATGCAGTTTCTAGGCATTCCTACCCATCGTCTGAGCCCTACCCAGACGACTATTTACGGGTTCAATGCCAACAGCTCCCGCCCGATGGGGAAGATCAAGCTCAAATGCCAGATCGGGAGCCTCAAGTCGGAAGTGACGTGTTACGTCATTGACGCGGACACTTCCTACAACCTGTTGCTGGGACGACCATGGATTCACCGCAATTCCATCGTTCCCTCTACTCTCCACCAAGTCATGAAATACATTGACGAGAGTGGACAGGTCCGAACGTTGATTGCCGAAAGGCATCCGTTTAAAGGGGTTGAAAATTATTTCACGACTCCCTCTTATATCAGGATCCGGAGGAGACTAATGAAACCCCACAACCAGAGGAGCCAGACTCTGGTAATGAAGCTGACATTGAGCCGGAGAAAGAAGAGTGCCTGTGGGAGTTGGAACCACTTGTAAAGAGCACTAATAAGCTCGATGTTGATACCACCGACGATGCAGGCGGTTGGTATATTAATGAAGATTTAGATTTCGCGTATTTCCCTGCGTGTGAGTCTGATTCAATACCGTCGGATACTAGTACCGACGTAGATGAGGATGTCTGGTCGGCAATGGATGCTTTGACATCATTGCATGTACCAATAAAATCATCCTTCGGGACGTACCAGGATAATGGAGACGCGCAAGAGTCTGTATTCATGGTTCCAGCCAGACGAAAGGCCAAAGACCAATACTTTTTGGGCGAATCGCGTCTGAACCAATGCCCCACGAAGAATCGGAAGGTGAGGATGAATCCCCTCAGTTCGATCATTATGAACCGAAAACGCTCAAGATGATAAAGCGCATGGGGTATGATCTAACCAACAGGCCTGGGTTGAACTTCGGAAAGGAAGAAGAACACTGCTTCGATCCTTTGTACCGAAGGGAAAACCCCTGATTACTATCATCAGACGCGCCGGGGGTTGGGCTATATATCAACTCCAGTGCCATCAGCCTCTGATTCGGAGAGACTGTCAAGTCATGACTGCTCATCAGACACGTCGTCGTGGAATCAGATGTCAGTGTCGGCAACATCTTCAAAGGGCTTTCAGTAAACATGGTTTCGACAAGCCATCTGGAGGATGAAGATGAAGAAATGATCCAATCTGATACAGATCCTTGGATCAAACATTTGAATGCTCTTTGGGATATCCGCTTTGAACAGCGTGAACCACCCACAGAAGACAAGGTTGTTCAAGTCAACCTAGGAGATGAAGCCAATCCTAAACCATCTTCATAAGTGACGGCCTGTCACCTTCGGAGAAGAAGGATCTTATATCTCTTGTACAAGAGTATATAGACGTCTTCGCCTGGAATTACGAGGACATGCCTGGACTTGATCCTCAAGTGGCTATGCACCGCCTCAACATCAATCCGGATGTAAAACCTGTCAAACAACAGCAGCGACGGTTCCGTCCCGAAATAATGGAGGCAATCCAATCAGAAGTCAGGAAGCTTATTGACTCTGGCTTTATCAGGGAGGAACAGCATCCCGATTGAGTAGCCAACATCGTACCCGTTGCCAAGAGAACGGGAAGATCCGGATCTGCATCGACTTCCGCGATCTAAACGAGGCCTGCCCCAAAGACGAATTCCCATTGCCAATCACAGATGTCATGATTGACAATACTTGTGGATTCGAGCGAATGTCCTTTATGGACGGGTTCTCAGGATACAATCAAATCAAGATGTATCCCGATGACGAAAAGCACACCTCCTTCAGGACACCTCTAGGGGTATATTGCTACACCGTCATGCCCTTCGGTCTAAAGAATGCGGGGGCAACCTACCAAAGGGCCATGAATGCCATTTTCCATCAGCAGATACGCAAAACGGTGGAATGTTATGTCGACGACATCGCGGTGAAAAGTCGCATTAAAGGAGATCACATAGCTGATCTGAAGGTGGTCTTCGACATCATGCGGGCTCATCAATTGAAGATGAACCCCACCAAGTCCTTCCTGGGGGTAGCCAGTGGCAAATTCCTAGGGTTTGTTGTGACTTCCACAGGAATCCATTTGGATCCGGAGAAAGTCCGTGCTATCCAAGAGATGCAACCCCCCAGAAGCCTCAAGGAGCTCAGAGGATTGCAAGGACGATTGGCATACATCCGCAGATTCATCTCAAATCTCTCCGGGAGATGCCAACCCTTCGCTAAGCTGATGAAGAAGGGTGTTTCGTTCATTTGGGACGACGCTTGCCAGCAAGCATTTGAGGAGATCAAACGTTACCTCACCCTACCACCAGTCCTTGCAGCTCCGGTATCCGGAAAGCCTTTCCTGGTGTACGTCCGATCAATGGATCATTCTTTGGGAGCTCTACTAGCTCAGAATGATGACCAAGGCGAGAACAAGCAATCTACTACCTAAGTAGAACGATGATCGGAGCCGAACATCGGTACAACCCGATCGAGAAGGAATGTTTGGCACTGGTGTTCGCTATTCAGAAAATGCGACACTATCTGGTGGGCCAAACCATAAATGTCATATCCAAAGTCAACCCCCTGAGGTTACTCATGACAAAGCCTTCATCATTGAACGGCCGACTGGCGAAATGGGCTATATTGCTCTCTCAATATGAGATGCACTTCCTACCCCAAAAAGCCATTAAAGGATAAGCGGTGGCGGACTTCTTAGCCGAACACCCAGATCCGAGGGCAGCTAAACTCTACAAGGATCTCCCAGATGAGGCCGCCGAAGTCTACCTGACTCAGACACGTTCGAAAGTCAAGTATGGCAACTTTTCTTCGACGGTGCATCAAGGACAAGCCCGAAGGGACACATAGTAGCGGGGGTAGGAGTAGTACTCGTCTCCCACAAAATTATGTGATCCCCCGAGCTGTCTCGTTAACGGAGCCTTGTTCCAACAATGTGGCAGAATACAACGCTCTTTTGATTGGGATGCAGCTCGCCGATGAGATTGGCGTTAAAAATCTCGAGGCGTACGGTGACTCCAAACTCATCGTCAGCCAAGTTCGCGGAGAGTATGAGGTCAGGCATGAAGATCTAGTACCCTACTACAACGCGACAATCCACATGGCCGAGAGGTTTTCAAACTTCTACATCGACCATGTACCGCGCAAGCAAAATGCACATGCGGATGCACTCGCATCCCTCGCTGCTTCCTTAGCTCTTCCAGCTGGAGCAATGGAGAAGGTATTCGTCTATAGCCACGACCTATACTGCCCAAAAAGTCCCCTCGGAGACTACCAGAGGTCAACGGGAGATCGTCGCGGAAAGGAAACACTTGAAGTGTCGACCGATCCAGAGCTTAAAGACTGGCGATTCCCCTACATTGATTTTGTCTTATACGGCATCTTGCCCGAAGACACCAGGGAGGCGGCTGCCATCCGAAGGAAAGCCTCCAAATTCTACTACAATGCGATTTCGCGAACATTGTATCGTAGATCGCATGACGGGATCCTGCTCCGGTGCCTCTCATCAAAAGAAGCCCACGAAGTGTTGAAAGAAGCCCACGATGGTACGTGTGGAGCTCATCAACCTGGCCCGAAGCTGGCAAACCGACTCCAAAGATTGGGTTACTACTGGCCCAAGATGGTTGCCGATGCTGTTGCCTATGCCAAAAGATGTCACGCCTGTCAAATACATGGCGATTTCATCCATCAAGCACCAGGATACCTCCACCCTACGACCTCTACCTGGCCGTTCAAAATGTGGGGGATGGACGTGGTTGGTCCTATCAGCCCACCATCATCAAAGGGATATCGGTTCATCCTAGCGATAACCGATTACTTCTCAAAGTGGGCCGAAGCTATCCCTTTGAAGGAGGTAAAATCATCTAACGTGATCAAGTTCATGAAACATCACGTTATTTACCGGTTCGGTGTGCCTCGGCGGATTGTCCATGACAATGGACCCCAGTTCATCAGCCAGGCTTTTCAGAGATTCTGCGCCAAGTTCAGAATCCAGAGTGTGTCATCAACGGCATACTATCCGCCCGCTAACGGCCTCGCAGAAGCTTTCAATAAGACTATTGGCAAGCTTCTCAAGAAATTCGTCTCGAAAAGTCAACGAGACTGGGACGATAAGTTGGGCGAATGCTTATGGGCCTATCGCACGACTGTGCGAACCCCAACTAAAGCCACGCCATTTTCCTTGGTGTACGGATGCGAAGCCGTCCTTCCACTGGAAATCCAAATTCCATCTCTTCGCGTCGCCTTGACAGCGGAGATGACAACAGAGGAGAAGCATCGATAGCGACTCCAAGAATTGGAAGCCTTGGACGACAAGCGTCTGCAGGCCCAACAACAAATCGAGCTTTATCAAGCTCGTATCACCAGAGCCTTCAACAAGAAAGTCAAATTGCGAACTTTCAAGAAGGGCGACCTCGTCTTAGCCGTCCGAAGACCCATGGTCATGACGCACAAGACGAAAGGAAAATTCCAACCCAAATGGGAAGGACCGTTTGTAGTAGAGTCAGTCTACTAAAATGGATCGTATCGCCTCATAACCTCAAATGGCGATACACTCATGATGCCAATCAATGGCAAATTCCTGAAGAAATACTATCCCTAGATGGCATTCTTCCACCGATCAAGTTAAAAAATACACCTCTGATCAAAAACATCCAACGCCTCCGACGGCTAAGGATAGAGGAAAATGTTGGCTTTTAAGCCCAACATAAGTCCTCGACAACTTATCATGCTGAGGGGAATAGCATGGCTAGCCCAACCCAAACGGTAGTTGGTAAGGCACCTCAAATCCGTTGATAGCTGAGGGTTTGCTAAAAATCCTAAGTGGACTTGATTCCACTCTTCCCTCCAAAAAACCCTTACCAATTCTCATCCATAGAATGGTAGGACCACAAAATGCAATCATTACTATGTTAACACTATACCTCTGGTAATGAATACTCCTCGTCGAGTACAAACCTGGCTTGTTAACTCTGCATAGAGTAACAAACTCTCAAATTTGCCAGTTAACACTATACCTCTGGCACTTCAAATTCTACTTGTCAATTCTCATCAATAGAATGACAGGTCCTCAAATTGCTCCTATCGCAAGTAAATTCTTGTCAAGTTAATATCACACCTCTGACAAACTACTGTTTAAGTTAACATTACACCTCTAAGCGGTACATCGAGTGTCTGTCAAGTTAATATCACACCTCTGACAGTTACCTTTCTTCAGACTTCCATATCGAAGCTGAAATGGACGATGCCAAGTTAACACTACACTTCTAGCATCCGAGTCATTGCTAAGTTCAACAGTACACCTATGGCTATGACCTTTCCTCGACTTCCTTGTCCAAGCCGAGACGGACGATGCCAAGTTAACACTACACTTCTAGCATCCGAGTCATTGCTAAGTTCAACAATACACCTATGGCTATGACCTTTCCTCGACTTCTTTAAGCCGAGACGACTAATGCCAAGTTCAACATTACACCTCTAGCATTACTATCACTGTTAAGTTAAACATCACACCTATGACAGTGACACCCTCAGTTTTCCCAAATAAAACTGAGATGCTGATGAGTTAGGTTAATATCACACCTCTAACTCACGTCCTTGTCAAGTTAACATTACACTTCTGACAAGACTACTTCTAAACCGTTAAGTTAATATCACACCTCTAACGGTAAAAATCTTACGAGATTCCCCACGAGTCTAGTTTCATTTGATATTCTCCCCAACCGAGTATCAAATTCATTTTGGAGGCATTGTTGGTAACATTACACCGATAAACAATGCTTCCATCAAAATCCCCAGCTGATCTTAAATCAAGTTAATCCCAAATCCTTGATAAAAGTTCACGTTCTCTGGGGGTACACACTCCACTTGTCACT